>JAAVUK010000125.1:0-44811 GCA_014899095.1 Fusarium buxicola | reverse complement strand
CTGCCCCTGCTCCCGCCCAGCAGACCACCATCGTCAAGAAGGTCAGGCCCACCCAGGCTCCGGAGGCTCCCAAGAAGGCGCCCGAGGCTCCTAAGAAGGCGCCCAAGAAGGTCCCCGAGGCTCCCAAGGCTGTTTTCAAGGAGCAGACCGAGTCTACCAAGCCTGCTTCAAACAAGAAGGCCAAGTCTGGCAGTTCCAAGCCCAGCGGTGGCTCCAAGCCCAGTGGCGGCTCTGTCGGCTTCTCCAGCAAGCGAGGCCTTGCCTACAATGATGCCGAGCTGGCCAACACCTTCGCCAGTGGCTGCAAGAACTGCGGCTGGGGTTACAACTGGGATTCTTCCTCCAACGGCCTCAAGGGCATGGACTTCATCCCCACGCTCTGGTCCGATGACACCGAGCACACTGGCCGTTTCACCAAGAACGTCGAGGAGTGTCTCTCCAACGGTGCCAAGGCCATCTTCAGCTTCAACGAGCCTGACAACGGTGGTCAGGCCCACATGGATCCTGGCAGGGCTGCTACTTCTCACGTCAAGTACCTAAACAAGTATGCTGGCAAGGCCCTCATCGGTGCCCCCTCCATCAGCAATAGCGGTCTCGCGGGTGAGGGTGTCGAGTGGCTCAAGGGCTGGGTTTCCGCCTGCGAGAAGCAGGGCGAGAAGTGCCACTACGACTTCTGCAATGTCCACTGGTACTCGGAGGTCCAGTATGGCGAGACTCTGTTCGACCACCTCAAGAAGTCCCACGAAGTCTGTGGCGGTAAGCCCATCTGGCTCACCGAGTTCGCTCCCAAGGGTGCCGACGATGCCATCTCTTCCTGGCTCGAGAAGACTATCCCCCGGCTGGAGGCTCTCGAGTACCTCGATGCCTATGCCTACTGGATGGTGAAAGAGGGTATCCTGATGTCCTCCACGAGCGAGCTGAGCACTTACGGCAAGGTGTACGCTTCTGCCTAAGCGCCCACGCTTCAGGGCAGATGGCCAAACAGTTCGTTTAACTTCTTGTACACTCGTTGGGGAATACCCGACCTTTCAACAACACGGCTTTGAAGGAAGGGGGGGATTCGGTTAAGGATGGCGCGCGTCGGCTTTTCTGTACATATGTTGGCATCTAGATGGTTTGGATCTGGGAACTGAAGCACCTACCAAGGGTTGACAGGACCAGACTCCTCACATGGTGGTTTGCCTACTTTTCTTCTTCTTTGGGATTCCAAACGGCTTTGAAAAATTATGGACCATGTTTCATTCAAAATAGAAGCTTCCCGATTTTTGGACGCCACGGCAGTTTGATAGACTTTAGCACGCAGATAACTCTACGAGCTACGATGACAATGAACAGCGATTTGACTGCTTAACTTTGATTCCTATGTTATGAAAGATGGAATGCTTGCATCTTTATGCAAACGGTTTCGTAACGTCGAAACGTAATCTGGTCTGAAAGTTCAGGGTCCGAAACCTTCCCACATGGGATCTACAAGGCTGAGCCCACGTCTTGCTAGTGCAATCTAAGGTGGAATGCGGCATGTTCTGCTCATACGCAACAGGGTGAACCGTGACGATCCGCCTTCAGTCCTTGAGCCTTGTACGTAGTAGCTTTCCTCCGTAACTCAAATCCGAGTGCGGTCGTGGCAGCCCCCGGCTGAGAAACGTTGGTATCCTCACTCCATACAAAGACGTCAATAAACATGTTTAATTTGAATGAAATTGTCTTTTAGTCATAACTTTTCTATTAAGTATTGGGTATTCTGTGACTTCGTATGTCCACATCTCCTCACTCCTTTGCGCCATTATCCTGGATGTCTAATAACCCCCAGATGGTATTAACTCATTACATTCCGCAAGACAAATGAATTTTGTGACCCTGATGCAGGATGACGTGTCCGCAACTCCTCTAGCTGCCCATGCTCTTCTAAATGACCCAAGAACGCCCCACGTTCGCGCTAAAGACCCAGTATCCCTAAACACCTGTTCATGTTCCCATATTCATCAAACATCGGAGGGTGATTTCGCGTGCTTGTGGCCACCGGTGATGTATGTTTGGGGAGGCTCGGGAACCTCGACGCGGTTGGCGGCGAAGCTCGTTGGTCGTGGCGTATACCCGTATGTCGTTTCGGAATCGTCGCCATTGCTTCTTGTGTGATCGCTCACCCCAAGTCCAAAGCCACGGGTCGGCACGCTCTGGCGATGAATGGTGGTGGTGACTATCACACCACCAGTAGTTCCCGAGTGAATCTTAGCTATGTCAGAGCTGGGGCTCTCGGAGGATGAGCGGGCGGCAGAGGCAACAAGGGAAATCTCGGCGTCGGTACCGTGCGGAGAGTTGGGAGGGTTGGAGTTGGAACTGTGCATGGGGCCGAGAGCATGAGCCATAGACGCGCGTCTGGCGTGATAACTGCCGTCGACAGCGGCGGCGGAGGTGGGCTGGCTGGAGGAACCGGCGCTGTCGCGAGAGGTAACCCATTGGATGACGATAGCGGAAAAGAGGACTGAACTCTGTTAGAAAAGGTCAATGTGGAAGGTTGAGACGTGAATCATACCATCACTGTTGCAGCACATCAGGCACACCCAGCCGGGCTCGCCGTTGAGGACCATCAACACGGTCAGATTTCTTAGATTCCATGTCAGTATCTAGTCAATGTGGACAGTCGAAGGGTTCGTACACAATACTACTTGTCAAAGTGCAGCACGCGCCAACAAAGGTACGGAACGCAACGCTGCGTAGCCGCGAGTTTCCGTTGGTCTTGGGCAAGTTCTTGAACGAATAAAGATCTAAAGACTGTGTTAGCCTGGGGTTCGTGTAACCCAATGTCCTCTCTGGTCGCTTACTCTTGAGGGGAATAAGGAAGAGAATGGTCAGATAAACGTTGACAACGGCGTCGAAGGCGATGAGCGGAATCATAGAGACGCTTCGCATGCCGATAAAGCATTCTCCGTTTACGATCTTGGCGATACGGCTGATGACAGGGGTCGTCAGTTCAGATCGAGAGGCAATTATCCGCACTAGGGACTTACAAAATAAAGTTGAGAATTACCACAACCGTATAGCCGCCGAGTAAAGTAATCATGTTGAACAAGTAGAGCCTTGAATTTCTTCTCCGTGTTGTCGAACTTCGAATAATGTACTGATGCTGGTCAGATATACTGTTCATCCGTGACTTGTCATGGTAGTCACTTACCGCTTTTTCCACGAGGAAGACGTAGACAAGCTACTTGGAGGTTAGCGGATGGTGACTCGACGTAGTAGACACCCGGATGGACTTACAATCTTTGTTGTCACATAGCATACTAGACACAGCAAGATAGCCCCATGACAGATGTTGAAGCCGGAGTTGACGCCCCAGACTTGTGTGAGAATGGCTGTAACAGTGACAAAGAAATATGAGTCGATGTAGATAGCGAAGACGACTATTTGATGGCGTTCAGTATTAATTCTCTCTTTCATCTCACTGCAGCAGCTTTTAACTACAGAGACTTACTCCACGTAACAAAAGGTAACCTCCGCCATGATCTCACGGCCAGGATTCTCTGAGCTATTTTAGAATGTTAGTTTCCGGCATTACACATCGTGGCGATCGAAGACTGACAGAGAAAGGCAGACAAGACGGTGACAGCAGCCAGGGCGACGATAACCGACATGATATCGCCGCCGAGGGGTACCTTCTTAGGTACATGAGTCTCCCCTCGGGATCCTAACGGCAGAGCTGGAGCCATCATGAAAGATGTTGAAGCCGAGTTTTGGAAAACCCGGGTCTAGCAGCAATACTCGGCAGAGGAAGAAAGCCCTGTTTGGCGCATGCGACGGGCAGGGCCAGTATTAATAATGGAGGTGAAGAGAGTTTCTAGGCATTCCGTGTGGACCGGCCGAGAAGAAAATTCCGAGTTGTGCCAGGCAGTTCCGGAGAGAGAATACAAAGAATTAGATCCAGGGAAGGGGGACAGGGAAAACAAAACAACAAGAGGCCAAAGTATAATAAAAAAGGTGGCGACAAAAGGGAGCAAGACAGGATCTCGAGTGTGTGAGAGAATATGTAGGGAACCAACGAGTCGGAGGCTACGAGTCGTAGCCGTAGACCAAAGCTGAAGAGCCTAAAACAACGCCGGGAGTCTCTGAACGTTCTCGACTGTGATGTAATGGTGCAGGACAACAGCCAACGATCCGTACTAGGACACAAGCGGATCAGGGTGTAGAGAGGTCAGGACTCGGACACAAGGAGCAAGTACAGTAAACGCTCGGGGGACACCGATGGGAAACGGACGAGAACCTCCAAAGGTATGGGGTACGCAACTTCTTTAGAGGGTCACAGGTGAATAATAAGGTTGGAGTGGCGCGTTGTTATGCCTTTGGGCCACTGGTGAAGGTGGACGAGGCGCTGGACGGGGTGCGATCGCGGAGGCGTGGGGTACGTAGCTAGAATGAGATGGTGGAGGAACCGAGAGAAGTCGAGAAATTTTTCGACTGGGGACCAATTTTGATAGTTCCTGGTGTTTTGTTGGTTGGATTAGTCCTCGTTGTGGTGAAGACGACGATCTTGAAGTTTTGTGCGAATTGAGACGGAGTCGATAATGCGAGCTTGGCCGATGGGTCCACGGATGGAGAAACAGAGAAGGGAACTCTTGAGCAAACAAGACTTCAAGTAAGACAAACCGAAGATGTCTTGTCGTAGAGAAAGTTGAGACTGTTCCTAAAGCCGAAGGCGAAGAAGATGCTCGACCAGGAGGGCATGGAGCTTGATTCGTGTCTCGAGGGGGCCCTTCACCTTGTCTTTTATAAAGACGGCAATAATGTCTTGGGGGCTTGACCGGGGAAGTGCATGAATGTGAAAATGCCCGACAGCCTTTTGCTTTTGATTACCGCCCTCAAATCCATTTTCTGCGCACTTCCGCGCCGCCTCTTCCATCACCACAAGATACTTGATGCAGACCATCCCGCTCTCCCTCCCGTGCGGCATGGCTTCCACCCACATCTCGGTGCATTGACAGGGGGCATGGTTGATTCTTGGGTGCGGCCAGTTCGCGAGAGTTAGCCAAAAGGTGGCAGCATCGATATTCATCTTGTGGCGTCCAGATGCATGAATGGTACAAGCAAGCCCACGAGCTCACGTGCCTCGAGGGAGGGAGCTACAGGCCGGCTCACGGACATTTGGGCGTAACGGAATGTACTCCTATATCGTCGATCTAGCCCCGACAAATCGCGGGCGTCAAAAGTCCGAGGTTAGGTTGTCATTGTGCTTGGACACTCAAGTTCCAGGCTCAGCTTGGTTTGGTGACGTCTCAGGTAGGCTTGTGCTTGCACCATCGCGGGGGAGCTGCTTCCCCACCATTGACGCATACTACGTACTGTACAGAGTACAGTACCTACCTTAGGTAAGGTAGCTACGATCTGAAAGCTTGGCACGTTGTTGGGGAACGATATTCGCCAATCATGTTTCTTCCCGCAACATGAACATGATTACAAGGACCTCAAGTCGCTGGTTTCTTCTTTGGGATTTCGCTTCGCTTCCTGGCTTGCCTTTCAGCATCTCGACTTGAATTCACTACTCATGTCTCCCCGTAGCTGTTGTGGTTTACAAATAATTTCGTCAGGGCATCAGTAACAAGCCGCGGTAGCCTTTCGCTTTCTCCTTGAATACGGCTTGGAGCCCCGCCTCTTTGGAGCACAAGCAGGAAAACGACTGCACTTGGACAGAAAATACGAGAGCGACTACTCTGGGATGGTCATCGCCGTGACCATGGCCGGCGGCATCCGGGCTAGTATGATAGTGGCGGTTGAAAAAAAGACTTGACTTCAGAACAAGGACCCTGAAATGGCTTCGTGGCGGATGACTTCTTCTGTACGGCCTTTTATCGCTTGAACATATCTTCGAGATTACGACTGTACTGTAGGTAAGCAAGTGGGAAAACGCGTACAGTAGGTACAGTATTTCGAAAAGATTTGACGGCTCCACTCGGAAGGAGATGCAATCTTCATTCCCCAGAGGGAACCCTTATTCTCATTGCCATGTGGCCAGCCCATCCCGTCCCTTCCAGAATGTCTTCCTTTTCGCCTCCCAGCAACCATCACGATCTCCGTCACAACACATCCAAGTCAAAATAGAGCATCTAGAGGCATGTACAGTACAATATCGAACCGAGAAGTAAAGCATCTTCCCATGCCGCACCCGCCTGCAACTAAGCAACCAACCGATCAGATGGGAACCCTAGCCTCTGGCCTACCACTCGGACTGGCCGTTCTGCACACCATTCAATAGCTCCAAAGCTTGAGCACCACCGTTTCTCTGGCCGCTGGGCTCGTTCCGGTGAATTAAACATCAAGCTAAGTGCTAACCAATCACCAATCACGGAGGAAGAAGTGCTCTGTTCCCAGTACCGGTACCATCATGCCGGCCTGCCGGTCCTGCGTCCACCGAGCAAGAGTGGGAGGATGAGAAACGTCGTAGATCCCCGGGTGCCCAAAGGGTAAAGCTATCAACTAACAAACTCTAGGGTGCAATTCCTTGGAGAAGTTAGATAGTACTATGTACTTGGATACGACTAGAGCAAGGAATCTATCTGCCTTGGAGAGAAGAACTGAACGGAAATAGTGACGAGTGACTACAGTAGACTAATGCGAGGATCATGCGAGGATCACCGAACTCGTGGCTGCGAAACCGACCACGGAGAAAAGAGGTTGTAGGATCGTAGCCACAGTTGGCTGACATTGCATGCATGAACTTGGATACTACCTTAGCATGTCACTGAGCTTCATCTTCCGCCCGCTCACCAACGAAAACATACGATCCCCTCGTTTCCATCACAAGCTAATCATCACCCTCACGTTCTTCCCTTGAGTTACCACGTGTATCGCCACCACTACTCCGGAGATCTTCACGGAGAATATGTATTCACAGATGGAGTCCAAGGCAGCTTAGCCGTGGCATCGCCAAACTTGTCCATCTAATGTCACCTCACCGACACTCAAACCCGGCGCATGGCTTCCATCCCGGAAGAAGCCAGCCGTTCCCCCCCAAACCTTGTCCATACAGTACTTGACCGTACGTTGCCCTTGCTTCTCAAGCTTCCCCGCTAACATCAACTCTTCAACAGCGCCTTGTGCATTGAGGCTTCCTGAATCAACTGCAATACGACACAACAGGTTGAACTTTTGATATCACTGTTACTGCCCTGGCGGCGGGAAATCTGGATCTTTACCTGATTCCTAACGCCGCCATATTCCCTTAATCTCTAATAACTACAGCCAAGGCGTCAAATTTGCCGGTGACACAGATCTCAGCACGGTAGTTTAATAGCCAAAGCTTTGAAAGATCTCAGAAGGCGTCAAGCCTCAACTACACTCTATCGCCTTTTGAAGCCATCGGCGGCCCGCGAAATCATAAGCTTCTACGCCCAAAAAGCCCTTCATATAATAGAAGAATTCCCGTGCCCGCACGGTTCACTTTGAGGAACCTCCGGATCTCCTCCGACTTCTCGCACGAGACTATTGAGAGCCGCTGACGGATGGGGGCTGTAGGGCACGTCGATCACCAAATGCCTGGTCCTTTATTCCTATCGGCTCCAACGACCAAGGTCTGGAATCCGTCCGTACCTTGCGGATATTTTCTTCTGAGAGAGCTCGGCAAGCCTTCGGCTCGAGCCTCTATTGCCCTCGATTGAGGTCCTCTTGCTAACCTGACGTTGCTGACTCGCCTGGTTGGCAGAACCTGGCTCTCTGTAACACAAATCTGCAACACAATGCGCGTCTCGTCATTGATTGCGACGCAATAGCCCATCCTTCTGTTTCCCATGACAATAACATAGCATTAATTAGTCAAGAACGATACTGACCGTTTCCAGGTCCGCGTCATGCAATTGTGGTCAATTCGACGTCATCCATTGTGGCCGTTCCCAGGTCTCATCTCATGTAAGTGTATATCATCCAAGATATCGTGTATGCGGTAAACTTTTGAACCCAGTTTCCAACTCGCCTATCAATCATGATTCTTGATCGCCACTCGGTCGAGTGCAAATCCTCATGTGTATACCCTCGAACGCCGTGCCATGCTTTCCAAATTATCCAATCCAAAACACACATCATCCCCTGCCTGTCCCAACGCCTAACCTTAACAAATTGTCCTTCCTCTTTGACCTTCTTGAATATCCCTTCCCCAATAGAGTCCTAAGAGTTTCCACTTCCACCAAACGAGGAGACGGGGATTATCAACATCCACAAGCACCACGTTCCAGTCGCGTTTCTCAGACCACTCGATCATATCTCCGGTAAATCGCATCTCCAGCCGCCTTGCTACAAGTTGCCATGTCATCTTTGACTATCGTGATCCTCACCAGCCTGAGCACGGGTACGAATACGGAATCTCTCTCTAAGTTTGGCTGCAAACCGTGCGCTTTGGCCTCGAGACTCTCCATCCGCGGCTTCTGTCGTCTCCTGTCGTTCGACCGCGTCCGTCTCTGCCCGCATCCTCCTTAATGCCTCCATCTGCTCTTCCACTGTTCCCTCTCGCAATCGGGTGATGTCGAATATCCGAGACAGACGATTACGATGCGACGTGTGAGGGACATCGTTCTCGGCACCCTCCAGGGCAAGCGGCGGAGGTAGGGCACTGGTGTCCCCGGAAGTCTTTTCTTGCGGCGTGTGACCCTTGCCGGGCCTAAGATCATAACGGCTGTGGACGGTGTTAGCAGCTGGATGAAGATGAGAACACGCATCAGAGACAGAACTTACCAGAGCGGGCACGTGCCAGACACGTTGATAAGCCACGGGTCGATGCATGCTGGATGGAACTGATGCTTGCAGGGCAAGACCCTAACGTCTTCGCCAACCTTGAAGTCCTCTGTGCAGATGGAACATCCCAGATGATGATGGTCTTCTTCGGCACCTTCGGGAGATGACGACGCTCTGGCTCCAGCCGAAACGGCGTCATTATCCACACCCGCCGGCGGGGCTGCATCGGATCGCCGGGCCTCACTAAGACACGAAGCAGTCCGCTGCGTCGCAGCATCGTTTCCATCAGTCGTTTCCAGCTCCAGCTCAGGGTCCGGCTTTGTCGGCGTCTGGTTCCCAAACTTGACAATGGGTATGGTGTCCAGCACAGCCCTGGCGAGCCCCTTGGCCCGACTTTGCCGTGGTCGTCCGCCAAGTGCTACTCGTGGCCCATATCTTTCGGGATATCGGTGGGCTCTTATTGCACCTGTCGCTATGATGACCAGGAATAGCAGGGTGACGAGGCCGGTAATGCTGTACAGTATGCTCATGGCAGCCGCGGGATTGCTCTTGCCTTTGTCTTCTTCAGTGGCGTTAGTGCCGTCATCCGTCGTGTTGCCCGTGATGGCCACTTTAACGCCTTCACCGCGCCTGGTGCGATTTAGAAGGTTCAAGGCCTGGGCAGCTTCGCCGCCGTCTGCCATGGATAGGATGCTCGTAAATGCGAGGTCGTATGTGTGACTGATCGAGCAATAGGTATAGCTCGTAGAGTAGAGTACAATCGCTCTGATCTTGGGGCTGAGCCGCATCAATTCGTTCAGCATTTTATCTGGTTGGATAAAGGAATCGTCTTTGGGTTCATCGCATGATAGGTACGCCACATCAGACTCCTTGCCGATCTTATGATAATTGGACTGGTCAACCGCAATCATGACACCGTCAATGCGTATGAGCTTGAGATAATGTCAGCACCTTCGTTCAGAGTTGCAGACGAGGCATCGTCATTATTAGATCCCAAATAGCGTACATTGGTGGCGGTGCCGGTAGAGGCGTTCAACCCTAGGCTTGAAGTGAGGGGGACGACGGCGAACTGCAGGCCCGCGTTGGTCGACAAGGAAAGTTGCATTGCGCTGGCTGTAGCCCATTCAGGAACATCGCTCTCGGCCAAAGTAGTGACATCGCCCTGGGCGAGGGCGGCGGTGAGGACGCATGCGAGGACAGACAAGCAGACCGCCATCCTGTCCGCACCAGGAACCATCGGCGACTTCATTGTTGAGGTGGTGGAGGAGCCTTGGAATGCGATCGACGTCCAGGTAATGAACAGGTGGTGGTGGTAGTTGTAGCTGAGGATGAAGCTGAGGCGACGTCGGATGTCGAGGAATGCACAAGGATGCGACGGACACGGTCGGGATCGAGGGACAATCGAAACACGACATGTCAGATGGGAGGAGACGGCATTTCGATGCGAAGGGAGGAGAGCGCGAGACTCTGCAGCCGCGAAGGGTTGCGAGAGGCAGGTTGAGTAGGAGAGCGTGGGTTGATGGACGGGAGGAGGATGAAGGAGAGAATATCCATCCATCCATCCATCCATCCATCCATCCATGATGGGCAAGGCTCCGAAGGGACGGCGGAGGGGCCGGCAAGTCGGTTCCATCCACTCCAGTCGGGTTCGCACTTCCGTCCATACCTTATCCATACGTAGTACGTACGACCTTTGAAAGAAAACGCACTGAACACCTGGCACACAGCGCTCTAGTCCACTGCAGCTCAGCGCCTGTTTAGCGCCAGGCCTAGGCCTCTCAGGTACCTTAGGTATTGAACCGAATCACCGGATTCTCGAGACTGAAGCAATGCGCCCTTTTCTCATTTGTCTATCCTTTTGGCTCGGATGAGCCACGTAATTCCAATCCGCTATTTGCCCTTTCCTGGCGTCGTCGCTGATCACGAAAGTCGCTGAGGAGAAGCAGGATTATTTGTGTCAGCCAAGGTCTCGGCAGACAATCAACGACCAATTGACGCGGTCGCGTGAGCGGTAGGCTTGGCCTCTACTTGCGAACTATTAGTCACTTGCGCCCGCAGGACGACGTCCAAATCGAGCTACCCGGTAGCATTATGAACATGATGATGCTCGGGGCGAGAGCCCATCTCAGACACGGAGATAGTCATCGCCACAGGTGCAAATGAGGGTATATGTATACTCAGCGTCTTCGTGATATCCGCCGAAGAAGAGAACGAGGTGATTGTACCGTATTTCAATCATCATCACCAACGACGGTTACGATGGCTTGACCTGTGTATCTAGTTCACTAGGTGCTACAACCACTCTTTCTCCTGAAACCTGGAACCTCACCATTACCGTCAGATCTGCTGGCAAGACATTTTGCGCCGTATGATGGAAAACTAAATTCCTCATCGACCTCGAGCACCTCATCAAATACGTCGTCGCAAAGATGCGAGTTTGCTACCCAAGCTCCAGTATCTTACATGAAGCTTGTGCGTCTAGTGGGGATAAAAAACCACGGGAGTGGCCATTCTTGGTATGAATACATAAGTTTTACATTAGGAGGAGAAGACCTGAGTCTTAGTAAACATATATATAATTTCAGGGAGAGAAAACCTTATTGATATGGGCCTAACGACAGTAGTCAGGTCGTTCTTTCTTAAACGTATAAAGTCTTATAGCATAAGTACCTGAACATTCCGGTAAATTTTGTCCTCGGCGGGTGCGTCAGGATATCAACTGACTGAAAAACTCAGCTTCTCGGGAAAGCCACGGGACGAGATAGAGGGTAGGATCAAGCGGTTTATGGAAGTTATCAAGGAACTAGGGCTGCCATACACAGATCCATACGGAGGTTGCTCTGTCTCGGTCAACTTCTCCGGGTTACAACAAACTTGACTTTGTCCCCTGGGACGTTTGAAGCAGGCCAGATTAAATCGTGTTGGTAGCATCGGCAACAAATATGCCGAAGATTGCAGGGTACGTGACACATTGCTTGCGTTATTCCTGAATGCTTCCATTCCAACTAGACACTCTAAATTACCTAAAAGTACACCACTTCTGATGAACTTCTGTCATCCAAGTTAAGTCCAGAGTCTGTGTAAGAGTCAATATTGTTGCCTAAGACTTTTCTTCGAGCCTCCAAATAAGTTCGCGGCTGGACCTTTTATTCGTAACTTAGAGAAAGGACATTGGCCCATGAATTGGACCTTCAGAAGCTAAACCAAGCTTCACGTCACCGGTTGAGACTTTTGAAACCCAAGTTAACTCCCGACACGTGGATGCGAATGTGAGAGATGATATAGCCAGAGAGGATTTCATGCCTGGGCTGCGTCGAAGGAGCTAGGATGATGACACATATTGATGTTCAACGCCTGAAAACTGCACAATGGCATGTCACTGTAGTCTTAGACCGCCTCGTTGGTGTTCTATCGACGGACGAAAGCTTCAGATGGCTGATATCGACCCAGCCCAAAAGGTTCAACGCAAAGCCCGCAGTCAAGAAAAGAGCTTCCCCTGTTGGCCGACAAACTTTTACCCAGGATCAGTTCCTCTGTTTCAGCCAATGGACTGCCGCAGCGAGAGCGAGTCTGACGCCTTGAACAATTGCTTACTTGTTGTTCGGCCTGAACGGCTGGGGTTATGAGTTGTTGTGTCCCTCCATGCACCGGTTGATCTCCCGCATGCTGAGTCGACACACTTTTGCCTCGAAGAGCATGAAGCAAAGCCCTAAGGCAATCAAGATGTCTGCCACAAACTGCCGACTTGTCGCGTGCTGATGCAGACGACGCTACACCACAACACGCCTCCCTCCCCGAACGTATTGATGGCCTCCAAGAAGTCGATCACGGCTAACATGTCGCAATGCAGAATTTGCTGCAAGTCGACACATCATATTCAGCCCCAAAAACCGGGAACCCCTTTCTTACCCCAGACGCATCTCTGCGTCACTCTACAAGGCCTCGTCGGGTAACCATGCATTGCCTCCATTCTCCCTTTCCCCCATATCTCAAGAGCCGGGCGTCCTTCCTCGGCAACGGCACATCAAGTCCCGAGACTTCAGCGGAGTTGCCCGAGAGCCTTGTGCATCAATCTCCGGATCAAAACATGTGGCAAACAAACTAGGGATCCCATATGCGCACTCGGGGAGATACATTGGGGTTTAGATGCGACCGGCACAACTTGACAACCACAATGCCAAACATAGCCGCGCGAATTCGACAAGCACCAGCAACTCATCCATCAACAATTGCCGAGACTCGGAAAACCCATCGCCGTTGTTGAAATAAAGTTGCCCGGGGCCGTCGCCATCCCCTGAAGCCGTTGCTGCAGGAATTCACGGATCGGGAATTGCTTTACCCAGACTGGAAACAGATGCAGAAAAAAATAGGGTCACCCCTAGGGAGCCTTGGGGTGCAACGCACGACAGATGTCGCACAGAGAGGGAATATATCCAGAAGAAAAGGTGTAGAAGCTTGGGGCATGTGTTTCACAGGGCAAGATCCGAGATTTGAAACTTAGATACCTAGGTTGTTATGTCTGGTTTGCCTTGTTGAAGATTCCGGGCGGTGTTGAATAAGCGAAGTTTGCTGTCGCGACACCAGCCCACCTTGGCATGGAACTCACCATAAAGTGGAAAAGCTGGCTACGATATTACGAACCCGACACATAATCAAAGTGAACGCAAATACAATTCAATTGTTTCATTTTAATCATTTCTATCAACTTTACCTGACTAGAGCTTGGTCTCGAGGTGAGTTTGAAACAGAGTCATATTGAGGACGTTGATAGAACAACTCCCGCAACATCAGAACTGGGCAAATGAAGGTAATAAGCTCGCAGAGCCGTTTAACATGGATATATGTATCTGTTCTATCTTTACTCTAAATCTCTTCCATATCCTCCAAGTCGTCAAGAGCCGGGAAATCACCAACCTCAACCCGCTCCGGCCTCACCAACACACCATGCTTGAGCTCCGACGGCTCACCCCAGTAACGCGTGCCCTTGATGCTGCCGTCGTTCTTGCCCACCGGCTCATCAAGCTGAACGCCCACCCAGGCTCCGAGACCGCCGGGAATCTCCTTGACTTCGCCAACGTACTGGACGACGCCGCGTCGAGTATCCTCACCGCCCACTCGACAGCGTTGGCCCACGGCGATGCCCCGCGTGGCAATCTCACGGTCGAGCGCATCCAGCTTGGCCTGCTCGTGACTGGGGGCGTCAGGGTCGAAGCGACCCAGCTTCTGGGTCTTCTTCCAGGCCAGAACCGAGTCCGCCTTCTTCTCGTACTCCTCTTCGGGCATGACATACTTGTCGACGCCCGCGGTGTCGTTCAAGTTGAGCCGGGCGGACGCGGGACGTGTGTCGATGACCTACCAGGCAAATCCCTGTCAGCCCTATTCTCAACTACTTGATTGCAAAAACTCTGATGGCACCATGATGGGCCCTTCCAGCAGATCGGGGGCTAGACGACGGGGAACCCTCAGGTCCCCCAGGTCTCTGAGCGCAGCTCAAATCCCACCGCCTCTCTCGCTCGGTCACGGCTCACCGTCCTTCGCTGCCCACGCCCACGCCCCCCTTAGAAGGCCAGCGCAGCGCAGCGCGGTGTAGCCTGGACTGAGAGCCGCCGGGATCCGACGTGCCGGCGATCCCAAAGACAACCAACGGGGCGAGAAATTTTCGGTAGCGGACTCTGCGGTTCACGCACGGGCATGCCATCCCGAGACCAGAAAAAGCAAACCAAAAAGACAAAAGAAAAGAGGCTATGGAATGAAGAATGCGGCTGACAAATGAGAGACCGTGCTCTGACTTACATGAAGTTCTGCATATGGGGCCAAGGGAAAGTTGGACAGGTGGGTGCTGTCTTCGTTAGCCGCCTCAATGGCGATGGCCTCTGCGCCGGCCGTAGGCTTCAGGGAGAGCCGCTGGCACGAGGGGGGAATGCCTGTGACCGACTCAAGCTTGCCCTTGAGTTGGAAGATGGACCATGATGGTGTAATGCGGCGTTCGGATTGGGCAAATTCCGAAATGACAACGAGCGGGACGTCGGCCATGGTTGATGAGCCTTGGCCGCGGAGAGGAATTTGGCGGGTTTGGTTTGGGGGGGAAACTCGGCATGCGTGGTTTGGCGGTCAAGGGATTATCGCAAGACGCCTGCGCCGCAAGAAAATAAAAAAAAGAAGGGGTGCAAGGTATGGATTGGCAAGGGCAAGGCCCAGCGGGTGAACTAGGAGATGGGGAGGTTCGTGTCGTAAATGATTTCCAGGGAGAAAGGCTGGCAGGCTGGAGCCTTGTTGGATGATTGATTCAAGTGTGGTGGGGTTGCGATGATGCAGTCCAGGGTTTCGAGCAGCAGCAGCAACAAGTCTGCTGGCAACCTAGATTAATGGATGGAACCTAGGAAACCAGAAGCGTGGAGGGATGACGAAAAATAAGCAATTCGAGTCAAACCCGCACAAATAGGGTCGAGTCGAGACCCGAATGCTTACGTACAGCAGATGCATCAAAGCCTGCTTATGCATTCTTTTCCTGGGGGTTCGGCCATAGGAATTGGAACCGGATTGGCCAGCAAGCGAGGGCTGAATGGCAATCAAGAAGACGTTGAAAACTGGAAACTACTACTGCATAGCGCGAACCGGATTACCCGCATACTGACATACTGAACACGTCTCTTAACCCGAGCATGGTACCTCGTGATAGGCTGAGATTGGTGTTTGAGCTGCCGCCTGTCTATTCCGTATAGGTATGTAGTCAGCAGCAAAAGCAACAGATCCGCCTTCTAAACCCACAGGCAGCGAATTTCCCAGACGTCGACAGGACTGAAGCCTAACGCAGCCTTTAACTAAAATATCTTGAAACATACTAGCTGCTGACCGCAAGCAAGGCGCTTTGCTTCGCCTGACCTTTCTTTGACTTACCATAGGTGGTTTTGGGAACTCGACGAGGTGCTATGTCAACGGCTGAGAGTGGAGAATGATCAACTCTGCATCTTCAGCCACTGAAAGAGTTGCATTGGCATTGATCGCTTTGAACCAACCTTCAACCGTTTGCCGAGGCGAAATCCCAGATCGCATCCCAATGGTTGGCTGCTAGCATGCCTCATTTCCTAGCGCCTTTCCGATTTGGCCGGCAATGAGCCAACGATCCTTTCCATCTCTGTCCTTGTGCCACGATGACTTTGTGAAACAGAAGCCTTGTGTCTTAATATAGGATTCCCCTGCCAGGCCCGGAAAGACTGCCCTGCCACCAAAGGGTCCTAAAACGTGGAGAGCCACCCGCTGGATTAGACAGATTGGATGTCTCGGGAGAATTATCCGCAACGGGCGGGACAGATCTCAGCTAGAGTAGCAAGCCGAGCAAATGACACTGAACCCTGCCTCGAGCTGACAAACAGAAGCTGACGGTAAATCCTGGCAACACCACGCGTTCAGGATTCTTTGGTCAGCATGAGGTCTGAACCAGAAGCCGGGCTGAGTTGTCAGGCCGTGGCCGTCGTCCAAGCGCTCTCTTCCGCTATGAAGAGTCGTCCCGAGGCGGCGTGTTGTTAAACCTGTCGTCTGTCATTCGAGCCCGTTTCTTGCATTCCAAACCTCTAAGTAAGCACGTCCGTGCAGTACGGAATAGGACATGTATAATCTCAGTAGACTATCACTCTAGGCCGGCCCGGTCAGGTTTCACGCCGGCGATTGGTTCGGATGGCGTTTGTTGGAGTCACGCGTGGTCCCGTCCGCCTGGAAATACGGAAGGGGAACTACCGTATCGAAATGCAGGCGTTGGGCGAGCCATGCCAGATTTCGCGCATCATGTATGTTGCGCTGGGCATATCAACTGCCATAGACAATTAGTAGACTGGGAATAGTCAACCGACGGGGTTCCACCACCGCTGCTGCACTCTGCCCGTCTGCCCGCCACTCGCCTCTTCTTTATGCTGCTCTCCCGCTCTCCCGCGGTCCCGCAACAACACTTACATGGAGTGTCCCCATACCAATGCTGTGCAGCAGCAGCAGCAGCAAGCAAGAAAGTAAGCACATGCCTGGTGTCATAAGAAAAGGTGGGTGCTCGGCTCGTGACCGTCGGGAAAACGTGGGTTGGCGGCAGTCTTGGTGATCCCTGGTCGACATAACCCCTGGTCTGCCCTCTAGTCCCTTGATTCCCCAGGTCCGGGTCTGGCGCGATATTCAATACCCAGCGAACATCCTGATCAAGAGAGCCTAATTGCTGAATGGATAGAGACGGGACAACACAGAGCCCGCTCAGCCCCATCGTCGATGCAACGATGCAATCGCCATCCTGCGATTCTGGGTCAGAGCGCGAAGCAACTTGTATCCCGGCCCATGTATCTCGAACTTGCCGTTGCTCGCACCAGTTCTCCGTACTCTTAAGCTTATTCATAAGCTATCCAGTGCTAGACAACCGTTGCACATCCTCTGCTCTAAGTACTCCTGTGAGAGCTTTGATCATCTAGTCTAGTACATAGGGCTGACAGCATCCGACGGAAACAAATGCGGTAACAAGCCTGGGGCAAGATCGTTACCACGTGAGCTGCACTAGTAGGACCTGGTTTCGTACTAGAAGACGTACGGTACCTTACCTTCAGGCAAAGGCTACCTAACCTAAGGTACCGTATTCGTAGCTGTGCAAACATATGGGGGTTGACGGGATGAAACGCCTTGGGCCGACTGCAGGCCCCTCACGACACGTCACAAACCACCACCGGAGGGTTCGCAGCAAGCCCTAGGCGGGTGGCTGACTGATTTTTCTCTTGCTGTTGCTTCACTGCGGTGTCGTTTGTGCGTCATCAACATTGCCAATTTGCAAGTCGAGGCCGGCCCGGTTACCCTCGTAAGGCATGTCTGCATGTCTCTGCGCTCGGTGTCTTGAAATGTATGTCTCCTTGGTAGATACACAGTCAATCCACACGTCGAATTACTGAGATCCCAGCCAAGGCGCATACTTCATACAGCCCAGTTCAAGATCATATTGCGTCAGTCAGTGGCCGTAGCCGTGGCATCGTTTTTCGTCCAAGACACTCACCGCTCCATTGGATTCGGGTCATTGTTCTAGGTTGACGGGGAACGACAGGTTCCATATCGATCCAAGGGGCTCATGTCGAAACCCGTCTCATCGTCCTAGTCTGGCGCGCTTTTGACAAAATCTGTCGGCAACGTGGAGCCGCGAGCCTTTGATCTGTGGAAGGGTCCTCGAACGCCTCGAACGCCTCGACCTAGGAGCTGCCTAAAAGCACTTGGTGTATGGAGTGGGTATCAGTAGGCGTGTACCCATCGTAACCGCACTCGTAGAATCACCACTGGCGGTTCCTGTCCATCATCTATGGAGCTTGGTTCTAAACGATTTGAGGCTGGTTTGACGCGCGAATGGACACACGGGTAGATTGTTGAAGATTGCTTGTTGTCAGCCTTGGCTGAATCTACATTCTGGCCCCTTGTCTCGAACAATTCGGCTCATGACGTTGCTGGCCAAATCGATCTACTCGGGAACAGCATGCGCTGTATTTCCGGTGTCGCGCAAGGGCCTCAGAGGCTTGCAGCATGGCCAACACACAATGGCATGCCTGTCTTCGAGGCAACGGTGACACAAAGTAGACTACTCCGTAGTCGATATCAGATGCGGATGGTGAAGCCAAATCCCATCTCCGGGATAACCTCTTCGGTTACTGGATTCCGACTCCGTCCCAGTCCCACAGGAACCTGGCAACCCATTCCCACGCGATGCTAACCATGAAAGGACACCCGTTGGCTCATTTTACTGCAGAACGAACCCAACGGCAGCCTTCGGTGTCTTCCTGGCTGCACCCGCTTTCCAGCATTGCCATTGGCAGAGAGCTGGCCCACCAGTGGGTTGGAGGTTGGCTGGAGGAACGACACACGTACATACGCCGCAGCTCACTTGACACACGATCCGCCGCTTGGTTCGTTATGGATGGTTCGTGAGTCCTTGGTGGGTGGGCTCCAGGGCCTGTCTGAACGACATTGCAATGCCACATAATGGATCTGAGAACGTGGATGGTAGAGATTGGGGATGCTGATGGGGCTCAAGATGCACCATCGGACAGCCCGTCTGGTCTAGGTATTCAAGGGTGCTCTGACGTGAACCAGGAACGCATCGGCACAGTCTAGATCGTTCTGCTGCGCCGTGGTGAATGAGGGCGTCTAGGGCGTGAGGCGAGGAACTCGATTGAGATCCGTGGCAAACGGACATGGGCAAATTTGGTGACTTTGCTTTGCTCGGGCACCAACAGCCAAATCTGCGCCGGGGCGTTCAGCTGCCCCAACGTAGCATCCCGTCATCGGCTCGTCAAACCTGCGCGCCAAAAAACCTCCCGTCTTGGCTCGACTTTGTTGCAGGTCTTGCGAGTCTTCGACTCCATTTGCTTATCTCAGCCAAACTGACGCATATGCCCAACGCCCACGTCCCAATGTTGCGTGTCATACAAGACGTGCAAACGTCTTGATTCTCCCCTCTGACTTGCAATGCTAAGCAATGCCAGCACGGCCATGTTCTTCTACTCCTTCCTTTCTACCCTGATCCCTGACTGCAGATCCAGCTCGCCTCTCCACAGCGTCCGCGAGGGGCATGCGAAGCACCCAAGCTGGTGTTTAGGCCGAATATATAATCTACTTGACCCAATAGAGGCGGGACAATGCCGAAGGAAGATGCAGAGAGAAGCAAGGGTTTTTTCTTTCTTCATCGATGTGGAGTTCGTGTGGCGGCCACGATGCCATCAGGGTGGAAACTCATCCTTGCTAGAGATGTCTGAGGGCTGGCCACAACGTGGCGTTCTCAGAAGGGCCTGATGCTCGAGCCCTATCGTGGAAGAAACACCCGTGATGGGCTCGTGATGTGTTGCAGTGACTGAGGCTTCGAGACCGCCAGTCATTTCAAAAAACCCTTTTTCTTTTTTCTTTTTGAGGAACAATGGCGACGCCCAATGTTAGAGTGTGTGGGGCGGCGGTTTACCCTTGCATCATGTTGACAAGGCAGCACTAGCAACGGCTCCCGCAAGACGCCCGCCGCTCGGTCTTGTGTCGTCTCCACCCCCTGGTGCACTCTGGAAATGAAAGTGAATAAGATGGTAGGCCTCGAGCTGATTGCCGACCAACCAGCTGGATGACCACTTGAACGAACAAGAAGAAGCCGGAAGACCTGAACCCGCCCAAGTGGTTTCATGACGATTGGGCGTCGATAAAAGGTCATCGGCCAAGTAAAAGCTTGCAGCTGCCAAGCGAGAGAACAACGTTGAAGATGAACACGGGTCGTGGTCGTTAGAACACGGTCAAGTCTGGCTTATTGCCCCCATAACTGTTCATACACATCACCCAGATCGTATGCCTTGCCATGGATGCCGTGCATCCTGCCTGAGCGAGCTTCGATGCTACGTACTGTAAGTATCTGTACGGTGCTCGGACTCGACAACGCATAAATAACATCAACTCGTCGCATGATCCGTATTTGGTGACCCATAAGTAAGGAGCCATGATCCATGGAAACCAGCAGAATTGATTCTTGGTCGCTGGACCATGGTATCAGCTTTGTTAACCACCAACACCTGTCGCCAAGGAGGGCTGGGTATGTATGTATTTTATCGCCCAGCCTCTCCAGCTGCTGACAAGCCTTTTTCTTCTTGATCGGTTCTCTGACCGCCTGTTCATCGGAGTGCCTGTTCATCAGAGGAACGAGCACTGCCACAGGGTATTCCCGGCAAGCTAATGAAAGGAGGAAGCGGCGTGCAGCAACACGGAGCCGGTGCATCGGCAAGGAGAGCCCGCACGGAGTTTTTGTTTTGGGTGCTTAAAGCAAAGACTCTTGCTCCTGTGGGGTAATGCGCCCTCGCGGCCTGTTCAAGTCTCTCGGCTAGATAGCGTCCATGTGGTGTCGGCCTCTGGTGAGAAAGTTGTGAAAGGGCTAGCTGGCACAGACTGGAGCGCTCCGCTCCGCTCCGCTTCCTGGGGCACGGCTGAATGTTTCGGCAGCCCATGTCAACACCTCGGGCCGGGCCTTCTCTGTGTCGGTTCCAAGCGCCCGAACTGAAGACGTCGAGGCGGCCAGATATCTTAGACAAGCCTCAGCTGAGCGACGTTGAAAGCGCGAGAGGCGTGTATGTACGAATGATTTGTGAGTGTGTCGAATGTGTCGGGGACGGGCAGCGCACAGACGGACGTTGGGCCGTGCTCCAAGCTCGCGCCGTTGTCCAAGTCAGGCAAAGCTTCAGCTGGTGATGAGGAAGAAGGTGTGGTCCTCCATGCCTCCTCCGACGTCAATTATGCTCTGTCAATCATGGCTGTACTGTACTATCCCTATGTAGGTACAGTATGCCAGTGCTGTTAGTTCGAGTTGCAAGGGGTTTGGTAGATGCCAGCCGGTTGAGCCACTCACGAACGGATTGGCCCTGCACCTGCGCCTCTGCCAACCGCCGCCGCCGCCGCCGCCATTTCTTGAAGGGTTCGTGAGCGGTCCCGAAGTGGGAACGTTGTTATCCGCATCCGTACAGCGAATGGAAATGAGGTGCAGGGCCGGCGCAAGTACTCCGTAGTTCCAAGTCCAAATAACTCCAGTGCCTTACATGAGAAAGCACTGAATGGTCAGGTAATGACCAAGAAGTGAAAGCCTTAAAGGTACCCAGATCGGTTTCGTGAAGAAGTGAAAGAAGTGAGTTGTTGTGGCTTAGGGAAGGTACGGAAGTACATCAAGCCGAGCCCATCCGCAAGCCATTTGGCAGAGAGTGCAGACCCTCCATGTTGACTCAAATGCTATGGATCCCAGCACCCATCATGCCAGCTCCCCGCGGACGATCCTACTCCATCGATCACGGCGCGCTGACGCTGACTGACGCTGACGCTGATTGATTCAGTTGACGCCTGTGCCTGGCTGGGCTGGCATCTTGCTGGGGGTGTTCAATTGCGATGATGCAGCCTCGGCCCCGGCCTACATGCGATATATCCCTGCTTCTCTCTAACTAATCGATATCGCCATCAAAATTTCTCTTCCAATCTATCAAAGAACGCGATCGAGACACCAAGACCTACCTTATTAGGTATGGATTCCAGCATGACTAGCCTTGCCCAGGCGAGAGCAGCCCTTTCTACTCGCCACAGCACGCAAGCCAACAGTATCCAGCCACCAAATCTTCCCCACTGCACATCATTACATCCGTCTCCACGCTTGCCGCCGAATGATCTCGTCTCAAAGGGCGATCCTGGTTCTACGAGCGCGGCTATACGAGATATTGGGGTCAAGCCTCATGTTCCTTTGCCTCACACCACGCTGTTGCAGAATCGCACCTCCGGATATATCTCGTTGGACCTCGCGGTGCCTCAGAGCCAGGGCTCGTCAATATGGGATGGAGCTGCCCAATGGCAGCGTCGTTCCCCGCTGTCTAGGGTTCTTGTCTACTGTAGCGAGCGCCAGCACAGCTATTGACCAACCTCTGCGGCGAACTCGAGGGAAGCCTCAAGCCGAACGAGGCTCATCCTGGTCCCAGAATTGGTTTACAAGACGCCGTGACTGACTTAGCAAGCGCGAACCCCTCGGCTGTCGTCGCGCTGGAGCGTACCTAGACTTGAGGTACTTTCTAGGATCGAGTACGTACCCCCCATCCAACGGTCTCCCAAGCCACGCCGACGTCGCATGTGCGCTATTCGACGCGTTCGCTCCTTGAGCTAGCTGCCATCTTTGACTTTGCCGGGAGCCCGAGATGCGAGCATCGAAGTCGGTAAGGGCGTAGGGCGCCTGCACTTACCTCTTACATCCCCGACGTCCCTAAATAAAGATGAGGCGCGAGCCGTGGACTGATATGATTCAAGACTTGAAACTTAAATGTGCTCACCTCATGTGGCTCAATATACGGAAGGCCTCATGGCATCGAACTGGGACAGCCAGTTTGTAAGTCGGTCAGACTGACGGCAAGCCAGCCTCGCTAGGACCTGAAGGATGGATCGCCTGGTCAAGCCCGTATTGATGAGACTGCATGCAATGATTCGTGGCATTGCCTCAACGCCGGATGCTTGAGGTTGGATGCTGGCTGGGAACCAGCAGCTGCCTTCACCGGCGCCCATTCATTCCAGCCCATTCTCTCCCTCGCCTGGGCCTCTTTGGACTCTTGAGGCCTGTAAAGTCCTTTGCATGCCATGGTCCTCCCATCAAGTCCTCAGACTTTTCGAACCTATCCTTGCTGCACCAGCTGTCGAAGGAGAACAGGAAAAAAAAACCCCGGAGCCGGGAAGCAGATGGCCCCCCATGCAACGATCGCATCGTTCAACCTGTGTAGGCCGGAGGGTGTCCATGATGAGCTGGTAGGAACCAGGGCTGGGGGGGTGTGTGCAGCAACATTGCCCTAGCCTCATAGACGACGATAGACGCCAACGCCCCCCAAGGCCACCGGTCGCGGCTGTACGGATACAAGGCGTTGCGGTGTACAGTGTTGTACAGCAGCACACCCGCGCAAAGAAAAGACGGGTACAATGACAGGTGCCAAATCTGTCTTGTCCATCAGTGATGCTGAGGCCATAGTGGCTTGGGGCGAACAAAGATCATCGGGAATCTGGCCGAGACTCGACAAAGCGAGACTCGGACAAGTCGTGGATAGCCTCTCTTGGGTCAGGCCAAGTCATTGGGCATGCGCTCTGATGCTGCGTTGCCTCGCCTTCAACACCTCATTTCTTTTTCCTCTCCCATATTTTATCATCGGCCTTTTCTATTCTTTTCTTTCTCTTGCACTCCTCTTCAGCAAAAGATGGGGACACGCAAGGTACCAACACCAGCACGCATGGCCAGCAAGGCCGCCCTCTCCAAAGTCTCCATCCATTTATCCCCGGCCTGCTGATGCCCTCTGCCTTATTGCCAAACACATCGACTCCACCTCCACCCACCTCTTCATCCTCTTCACACACCCCCTTGGACCCTTGTCACTTCAAAGTTGACACCCTCCCCCCTGTTCCTGCTTGCCCATTGACCATCCCGTTCGCTCTCGACAGCTCGTGCTCTTGTTGTTTCCTGGGCTTCCTCGTCACGTCCATTACTACGTACATTATAGCCCGAATCTCCTGTTAAGACATCATATCTTGTCTTGTCACATCGGTCTCCAGGGGTCCTGGCTGTAATCAGACCCTGGCTTTCTCTCTGCATCGTCGTCTCCCCCACACCGTTACGTCGCTGCCGCCGCCTCCCTTCGACCTAAGAACTTCTTTGGTGCCTTGGACGTTCATCTAAAACTACTTTTCTCGGGTCAACTTTTATTTCTTTTTTCATTGCCCCTCGAGTACGCCCCTAGCTCTATCTAGCTTCTCATCTAGTTCTGGCTCATGGTGTCTTGACTCCGGCCAAGACTAAGAGAAGCGAGGCAATCCTAACGTGGGTCCTTGTTGTCTTGCGCATATAGCTCCTCGAGGCCTACTAGCAGGGCTCGATGGAAGAGCTGACCGACGTTTTCTCTTTCTTCAAAACGGATAGCCTTCGACGATCTTCCTCGCCCCCCAAACACCCTTTGTCCCTTTATCGAGCCAGTTGCCTCGGACGTCGATAGATAACAGCCTGTGAGACGACAAGCCTTGCCTTGGTCTCGGTCACCTCTATTGGCGCTCCGCGATTTGCTCTGCCTCACCATATCATCTATTTCCATCCATTGGTTAAGAGCACACTGGATATCACCAATCACGGGGACTCTACTTTCGTCAACGCCTTGAGCCACGCTTTTTGATCTGAACAGTCATCGCTGCGGCCTCCCAAGACAGTTCTTCTCCTTTTTGCATCGTTTGAGGCAACTGGTACCTGACAGAGCCCAACACTCTCGACACCTAACCCAGCCGCCCACCATCACGCAGCACTCATTACAAGGAGGCTTTCACATCTACACATCTACTTAAGAACCTTAATCATCAAATCTCCCCGGAGCATCCAGCACAGCCGATTTCTAGGAAACTCTACATCCAGTTGACTTACTCGGACTCTGGTCTTATCATAACAAGGATAAAATACTCAGGATTCTATCATCTCCCCTGTTATACAGCGTTCCCAAGCGACGCAAGGCTTCTCGAAGCCCCAGCACTAGCTAGTACTTAGGACGAACCCAGGAAAAGTCGCCGAGCTGGCCCAACTCAAGAGGGAGTCTCCGCTCTGCCTCCTGCGGGCAGAGTTGCCGTCCATCGTGGGTGTTGAGGACCGCCTCAACTTGGGGCGCACGCCGCGCTCCTATGCTAACGGTCCCTACACGGGCAGATCGGGTGGTTCGGCTGTCACGGTGGATATCGCCGCTCTTCTCAAGGCCCCTGACTCTCGTGAGTCTTCTGTCTCTCCGCCTCGTCTAGTCCAAACCGCTCGTCAACCACCTTCGACCAAGCCGACAGCCGCTCTCCCCCGGCCTGCTGCGCATGTTGCGGCTCCGCCGCCAGTAGCTCCGACACAAATGCCCGCTGGCAGGCGAAGCATGCCATCCCACGCCGCGGACCAGCAGCCCGTCAAGAAACAGAGTAAGTGGTCGCCCGAGGAAGATGCACTCATCATCGAGCTTCGAGGAAGTGGAATGAAATGGGAAGATATCTCTAAGCGCCTACCTGGCCGAAGCGCCATCAGCTGCCGCCTACATTACCAGAACTATCTCGAGAGACGAAGCGAATGGGACGAAGAGCGTAAGAACAAACTTGCCCGGTTGTACGAGAGGTAAGAATGCCGCATTGAGCCACCAGATGACACCAATCGACTGCCGTCGGCTCTCACGCTCCAAGTAGAAAGCTAACAGGATGTTAGATTTAAACCAGAGATGTGGGCCAAGGTTGCGGAAGAGATGGCAGTTCCTTGGCGAGCAGCTGAAGCTATGCATTGGCAGCTCGGCGAAACCGATATGGCTCGACGAGCAGGTGTTATTCCTTTTTCCCTTGCTGCAGTCAATGTCGACAGCAACAACAACCACCGAAACTCACCTTCACGGAGCCACGTTCATTCTCAATCTCAGGGCAGCATGCCTCGCGACCTCGGAGCTCCATCACCTCGAACAATGTACAACAGGGCCCCTCCCATGCCGGTGGCCAGCGGCCGAGCCATTGTTTCACGTCGAGAGTCGATTCCACAACCGCCTTCCATGCCTCTGGGTTCCGATCCCAGCGAAGCTCACTACGTATCAGGACCAGGGCTGGCTCCGATTCAGAACCAACCGCCGCCCAGAAGTGCGGGCATGCTCCCTGGGGTTGCTGAGCTCACTACTGGTGTCAGCCCATACAGCACTCCCGTGGGAGCCCCCAATTTGGGATCAATGGTTGGGGCAAGCCAAGGCCCTCTGTTCTCGAGCCTCGCCAGTTACTCGATAGAATCGGCCGGATCAAAACGACGAGCTTCAAGCCCGGATCGGCTTCGACATGAGCCGAACCATCGGCGACGCATGGCATAACTCGGACTACTGCTACTGATGGTGGGGCAAGCTGGCGAACTTGGAATTTGGAATATGGATGTTTCTTGGCATTTCCTTTGCGGTTGATTTTGCAAAGATGGTGTTTTGGTCACTGCAAGCGACGACTGATGTGCGGTTTTCATCACAAAGGGACTGGGTAAGAGGAACTGCATGGATTGCATCGGCATGGAATGATCAGAGAAGGAATGTTGTCTCTGTCGAAAGCGGTTTTTCTTTTCTTTTTTCGGAATGGGTTTGGAACAAAGGCATGCAAAGGACGAGGTCTTTAGGCACAACATACTAACTACAGCAGCACATGACATAGGTCAAAGGTGGGATGGATACAAAGGATGCGACGCGGAGATGACTTGACGTGATAATCCCGGGAAAAAAACCGTCGGACTGTACTTTTTCTTCCTTTTTTTTCTGATTCTTTGGCTTGTCTTTTACATGGTTATTTCTTGTCTTTGGTTTTTTGTCCATGGGTCAGTGGCGTCTGAGAGGTAGTGGCGGATTGTTGGAACGCATTTGGGGTCAGGGGACTTGGGCCAGGGGTGGCCTTGGAAAAGGAGTTGAAAATGCCAGGCTGTTTTACTTGTTGCGCAGCGTTTGTCTTGAGTTGAGGTACTAGTAGAGGGAAAGAGGTTGTTGTTTTTTATTGTTTCGATAGATCATGTTGGAGATAGAGAAGAAAGAAGGGAGGAGAAGAGTTGTACAGCTACTATTACTAGTTTAGTTTGAAGAAATCCCTTGGACGAAGTAGAAAAGCATAGGCAGGCTACAGTTCTTACATGGTTTGACAAAGGATGCGTTTGCAGTATACGTCTCGGTGAAGGGTGTCTTTGAGGTTGGTACCCATATGCTTTTGCAAACGTCTACGAGTCTTGGCCAAGGTACCCTACTATTGTCTATCTCACGCCGGTCGACTACATACCACCCACCAGTTGTCCTTCTCATAGCCGCTCTCCACCACCTTGCCCCCAGCCGCCACGACATCCTCCTCCAGCTCGCCCTCCCGGTACAGGTGGTAATAGCGCTGGTACGTGCCGCCCGGCTCCTCGCCCTTTGGCTTCCGCATCACCCACGATACCAACCTGTCCTGGTCGCTGCCCGTGTCCCACCCGCGACGGCTCGACGCCTGCTCCAGCGCCCACACGTAGACGAGCACGCGGCCAGCCTCCGGCGTCACGCACGCCAGCAGCGCTGCGATGGCAGCCTGCCGACGGTCGCGGGTGGACATGTGGTGCACGACGGCGATGCAGATAGCGAAGTCGGCGGCAGCCTCGCGGTAGGGGAGAGAGAAGCCATCAGCTACGGCGACGTCGACGTCAGAGACTCTGGGATCGTCGTCGACACCATCACCGCGCGGCCATCGTAGCTCCGTCCGGGCAAGCCCCACGAGGGCAGGACTCCGGTCGGAGCCCAGCAGGTGCACGGCCGGGTTGACGCGCAGATACTTGCCGTTGCCGCAGCCGACATCGAGCCCGACGCTGCCGGGCGGTTGGTTGAGTAGGAAGCTGGCGACGCGAGGCCAGGGCTTGTGCCGTGTGGCGGAGAAGTGCGGCGCGATGGCTTCGTAGACGGCGTGCACGTGGGTTGCCTCGTATGTTTCTGGCGCCTCAGCCGCCGCGGAGGACGAGAAGGATTCTTCTGATGCTGCTGGGAGAT
The DNA here is from genome assembly GCA_014899095.1 of Fusarium buxicola. Taxonomy (NCBI): domain Eukaryota; kingdom Fungi; phylum Ascomycota; class Sordariomycetes; order Hypocreales; family Nectriaceae; genus Fusarium; species Fusarium buxicola. The sequence goes on along the minus strand of JAAVUK010000125.1, from coordinate 17,056 downwards.
CTTGAAGTTGGGCGTCTTGATGGTGAGAGCCGGGTTGCTGGGGTGGCCCGTTCCCTTGATCTCCAGCCGGCGACGGCGACGAACCACTCGCCATGATTGAACAGTTCGTGTTCCGTATTTCCAGGGGGATCCGTAACAGGGCCCTATGGAGAGTTCCTTACTGGTTTTCTTGTTCCTGATCTGGGGAGGGGGTGTGAGTTGGAGATAAGGGTCTAAGCGTGCGTTGAGATATCACGTTGGGCCTGTATCCGTAAAGTAGGTAGATTAGATGGGTAATTTCTCAACTTACAGGCTTTTTAGTCGATGCGGGTGATGTGAAGTGTGGCCCGCGATTAGTGGAGTACCTTATCCTGGGGCGGCTCCGTGTGGCTGAACCAGATCACCCTTAATGGAGCAACTCGGCGACATACTGTAGCAGCAGAGACGACTGACTGCCTGCCTTGCCTGTATGAGTATGAATTATCTGATAGCGGAGGATTTCATGATTCAAGTGTCGAGTGCCAACCGCAACATGCTCCGTGCGGAGCGGTTACTGCTAGTTGGTGGTTGGTTGTTGGTTGAACGATGGCCACATGGCAAGGTTCTAGGTTGTGCTAATGAGATGAACAGGAGCCTGGAAGTTTAAACATAATCCACTGACTCTTCTATGTAAGTTATCCCCTTGCTAATACTACAGTACTGAGGCCCCCGGTCACGAACGCCTCGGATCCGCCTCCAGTCTCAGAGTTTTTCAGGGTCCCTGGTCCGGGCCATGGTGATTCCTCGTGCCAAGGCTGGATATTAATATCCACTCTACAATCTCATCTCTCTCACATCACATCACATCACATCACATCACATCGCTACCTACCTTAGCCTTCACATCATGTCACCCCATTCTTCGCAAGGCACAAGAAGCATGGGAAATTGCCCAGCCACTCCGCCAACCGACCATTAAGACAAAACCGACCATGCCATGGAACAGTGCTGGCGTCTTCTACGCCCCCTCCACCACGAGTGCCCTTGTTGGAGCTTACACATCCGTGGTGGAGTGGAATGAAAATGAAACCCTTGGGCGTTCGTTCGACAAGGGTTGAGCTGTGGGCATGGGTGCTCCCGCTCGTCAAATAAATGCACGTCATCTCCGATCCGCCGGGCTGAGACTGGAGCCTCAAAGGAATAGAACTGTCTCTCGCTGACTCGAGAACCTGACATGCGGAATGCTTCCCCGGTCCGCGGCCACGAGGGAGCCACGCATCCTTGGCCTGAACCGTGAACCGACAGGGGCAACGTAACGTGGAAATCTGCGCACAGGGGAATGGACTCGAAAGGAGTAACGAGCTCGAGCAACCTCTTCTGGGGCTAGGGCTGGGCATCGGGCATTGGGCATCCTGGGACTTTGATGAACACATCATCTTCCGATGGCTTACATATTGCTGCACTTGAAAGGCCCATCTCCGTCACCCGCTCGTAGCGCCGGCATTGTTGAGCCGACAGTTTAGCATGCGCTTCTTGTGTAAGCACCTCATACAAGTTGTGGACGCAAGTGTAGTTACTCAATTCCTCGCTCCTTTCAGGGTGATAAATCCCCTGTAAAATTCTTTCAACCTTTTTGACCCATTAGAAGCGTTCAGTGCTGTACGCCATACACTTATTTCCTGCCAGTGTTGAGAGGGCTGTTGGCGTCAAAGACATCCGTTGTAATCAGCTCCGGATATGTCACGCCGCCCTGCTTGAGCGCGCTCTCCATCACCTCCATGATGACGATGCTCTCAGACCAAGGCAGCGAAGAGCTCTCCTTCTTGCCATCGCGCAGGCATCGCGCGCACTCGTCCGCTTCCCAGAACATGCCGTGGCCCCAGTTGTCTCGCTTGGGATCTTGAGGGATCGGGCAGTCCACCAGCTCGACCTTGCCGTTGCCGTCCGTCTTGATCACCTTGTACTCGGTTGGTCGGTATGCAGGACCCGTGACCTGGATCTCACCCTTGGTGCCCTGGATGCGAATCGCAGGGCCCCCAGTATAGAGTCCGTCTACGTCGGTACCGACACGCAGCGCCGTGGTCGCAATGCCCATAGACTTGTGCTTGGGGAATTGGCAGATAATGCTCGTCATCTCGTCGGCACCGGTGTGGTACTTGTTGACCGCCGCAACAACATTGGGAGCTTCCTTTTCGGCCTCGGCCTGAACGTGGTAGAGAGTCTGGAACACCCAGGTCAAGGAGTAGATGCCGAGATCGAGCAGAGCACCACCAGCGAGGTCGGGGTTAACCAGTCGATGAGCGTCGTCAATGTCGACCTTGCCGTTACCGAGGTCCTTGCCGAAGGCGAGGTCGGCTGTGAAAGTGTCAGTGGACGGTACTCAATCAGAGACGCAACTGGGAACATCTAAAGTGGTGCTAGCCTACCGTAGGTTCTATAAACAGTGCCAATGGCACCCGAACTTATCAGCTCTCGTATCTTGATGCTGAGAGGGAAGTATCGCGTCCAAACGGCCTCCATGAAGAAGACGTTCTTGGCCTTGGCGGCCTCGACCAGCTTCTTGGTCTGCGACACAGTCACAGTAAGTGCTTTCTCGCAGAGAACGTTCTTGCCGGCCTGGATCGCCAGCATGGCATTCTGAAAGTGATGGCTGTGAGGCGTAGCGACGTAGATGATGTCAACATTTGGGTCGGCGACAAGCTCCGCGTACGAGCCGTAGAGCGCAGCGGAGGAGGGGCCGTTGATCTTCTTGATGAAGTCGCCAGCTCGGTCGGCAGAGGTTGAAGAACCGACAGCAACGATCTCATGGCACACATCGCTTACATCGCGGACAGCAGGGTCAGTGAGGAGATCTTTGGCGAAGTCTGGTGTTGAAGATTAGAATATAATGATTCCTGAGGCGAGCAGCGGCGAACTCACTCTCGGCGATCCAACCGGTCGCCAGAATGCCCCATCTGATGGTGTAGGGAGTGTTGGAGGCCATGATTACCAATTTCTCGGGTATGCTTCACAATTGCTTTGGCAAGCTTCTCACTGCAGATGGCCAAGAAGTAGCCAAGAAGGTGAAAACTGAACAGAGGTGGGAGTTCAAAGGCCAGCATCTGGAGTGACATGACGTGACAGATGCTATTTATCTCAACTCTGCAACCCCTCCACTCCATCTATGGCGGGGTATGTCCCTGGCTTCCTGGGTGGAGGAAGACGAGGTTTTGTGGAGGAGCAAACCCGGAATTGCTTCACTGAGCATGTCCGGCTTGAAGCACCAAAGAAGAAGCTCCTGTTTCGGGCTAGTACAGTACAGTATCGCCGCAAGTCGTACTCTTTAGATCATTGGCCCAGGAATCGTGTTTACTTATCAATCGTTCCATAGTCTACCTCGCCAGGGGGATCGGCCCCGCGAAGAACCCCGCGCGACTCGTCCGAGTTGGGGTGGGGGCTCGACGGCGGGAATCACTCCGCATCGCCGACGTCATCTCGGCGGGCGCTTGTTATTACCCAATAACGGCGGCCTACCCAATTTAGGTCCTAACCTGAGGGGTTGAGCAACTAATTGTCTTTGCATGCTTCCGTTGAAAACAAATCTGATCTTGCCGTGACTTTCATCCAGCATGAGAGCCAAAGGATTGCTTAAACGGAACAGGCCACATTGGCGTTAGGATGGGGCATCTGCTGTGATTAGACACAACGATTGGCCGAGCTGTGCTTTGTTTGTATATGTTTTGACGCAAGCCATTAAAGCTCAAAATGTCGTAACCAACACTCATCACACTTCAGCCACCTCCTACCGTCTTTCGACCTCAAACCTCAACGATCATCGCTCAACGGCTGATCAGTTGAATCTTACCTCTCACCCTAGAGTAAACCGTGTCATTATGGCCGCCAAGCTAGCCAAAGACCTCAGCCTCAAGGGCTCCTCCACCACGCTCCCAAAGCTCGTCTACGGCACTGCCTGGAAAAAGGAGCGATCAGCAGACCTTGTCTATACTGCTCTCAAGCATGGATTCCGCGGCGTCGACACAGCTGGGCAGCCAAAACACTACAACGAGAAAGGAGTAGGCCAGGGTGTCCAGAAAGCCATCAAGGACGGCCTTATCACCCGCGACGCCCTCTTCGTAGGCATCCTGTTTCACGTATACCTAGATCGAGGCAAGGTTCGCGACTGACACAGGCGTAGATCCAAACCAAGTTCTCGCCCCCTGGAAATCAGGATGAAAATGCGCCTTATGATTTCGACGCACCACTGGTGGACAAGGTTCATCAATCGGTGCAGTCATCGCTCGCCTACTTCGCCATTCAAGGCCAAGAGCCTTACCTCGACAGCGTACTCCTGCATAGCCCCCTGAAAACCATCGACGAGACCATCACGGCATGGAAGACGCTCGAGACGTACGTGCCCCACAAGATCCGTAACCTGGGCATATCCAACACCACACTCCCAATCCTCAAAGCCCTCAGCGATGCAGCCGCGATCAAACCTAGTGTCGTCCAGAACCGCTTTCATAGAGAAACAGGGTTCGAGGTTGAGCTTCGTGCATATTGCCGGCAGCAAGGAATCGTCTTCCAGTCGTTCTGGACGCTCAGTGCCAACCCACGGCTCTCCGCGACCAAGCCGGTGAAGACAGTCGCGGAGAAGGCAGGCGTGGCTCAAGTGGCTGCGTACTACGCCTTGGTCCTGGGTCTCGAAGGCGTCACAGTCTTGGATGGAACTACAACCGAGAGTCATATGAAGGATGATTTGGAGGGTATCCGACGGGTTGCCGATTGGGCCGAGGCGAATGACGCCGACTGGAGTTCTGCTTTGAATGATTTCAAGCAGACTATTGGGCAGGCGTGAGCATACGCTTGAAATGTGACCACATAATGGGGTGGGTGATCATCCATGCTTTTAAACCTTTCATTATGCCACGCTGTTGTGCCCACAGAGGCCGCCTATCTGGCAGGAATAAACTTCTCGTAACTTCTGTATCTCGTGCATTGTGCGAGACCATTGCTGCTTCCTGTCGAGCAAAAAAGAAACTTTGATGTCTGGGCATCAGTGGATGGGCCCCTCATTCCGAGTCCCAAGGGGACAATAAAAGACTCTCGCATGTCCATCCCTTTACTTTCAATACACGTCAACTCTCATTCTTTCCTCTTTTTTTCTTTTTGGTCCAGCCTCATTATTATCTTTGGCATGTCCCTTTGATCGTGGCATATGGGTCATCGCGGCCGACATTGACGAAATCGAGCCACTCGCATATCACATACGCACCTGCATTGTGTGTTCATCCGTTTCTTGTGCCAGTCCTTTCATAGGATCGCAACTCCATTACTCAGCATCATCGTCGAAGTGTTCTGCGGTTGCTTTCAGTTACAGCATGCCCGCCCAGGAAGAGGACAGGAAGAAAGATAAGACAGCATCTGGGGCGACGAAAAGACGTCGCAGAGCACGCAAACGATGGACTCGCAAGAAATATGAATACCGCGAACGAGGTCAACGGTACAAAGTGAACGAAGAAGAAGAAGAGGAAGAAGAGGACCAGAGCAAGGTGAATACAGAGAAGCAGGGCGATGACCAACCCCGTCTAGGCCACCCTCATATGTACTATTTCAAACACCCAAAATCATCGGACAGGCCACTAGCAACTACTCCGGTGCAACAGCCTCCTGGCCCGGTTCGGAAGAAGCGAGGAGGTCAGCAACAAGCGAATAAAGAAGATCCAGACGAGACCGAAGAGGAAGAACAGTCCGAAGAGGAAGAACAGATCGAGGCAGAAGAGGACACCAAGGTGAATACAGAGAAAATACTCAAAGCGACTGGATAGCAACGCGCTGAGGCCGAAGTATCGTCCTCGATCCAAGAGAACCCAGATCCTGTGGAATCGGGTTTGTCTTCATACAGCCCTGAGGCTGAAGTGTCGTTCTTGACTCTAGAGAATCTGGAGTCTGAGGAATCGCACTTGACTTCATACAACCCTGAGACCGAAGTATCGTTCTCAACTCTAGATAATGTGGAGTCTGAGAAATGTCATTTGACTTCATTCAATGCTGAGGCTGAAGTTTCATCCTTCATCCCAGACAACCCAGAGTCTGAGGAATTACACCCGACGGCTTTCTTCGAGCAAGAATTTGAAACCATTATTGAAGCTGCTAGAGCTAACAACCCGAATCTCTAGAGGACCGAAATTTCCATCGACTTCTCAGCCGGAAACGCAGCCAAAAACCTGCTAAAGTTGAAATCCGCCCACTGCCTCCAGCCGGCTCGCAGTTCAACGCCCGTTGCAGACACTGGCAACACAAACGAACACTATCTTTACCGCAAACTTCCACTCGATGTTAGTCCTCCCTCCGAATCTGCGATCAGACTGGAAACATTGGCTACTGCCGCTCTCTGGCATTTCCACACCCGTCAATCTTGTCAGCAAGCTTTCCATCACACCCCTTTGCCTCTCCCCATTTTCAACGATCATCCACATTAGCCAGAGAGAATCAACAGTGCACCAGTACTTACCGTCCCCAAGCAAGAACTACCGCAGTCAGAAATCCATCCGTCACAGCCTGGTAGTGAGATACCTTTGAACTGCTTTCTATCTGAGAAATCCTCGAAGAGGAAGCCACTGCTCTTGGCATCAAGAATGACCAGCCGACGGGACATCGTCGAACGCGACTTCGGCCTCAAACCACGCAAGTCTCATTCATTACTCTCAACATGGCCCTAGCTGATCATTCTTTTTTAGCACTGCGAATCAAACTTCGGTCTCGCGTTCCCGTCGAGGCAGCCGAACAGGCTCAGCCCTCGCCGACTGAGACAAACCCTTCCTGCAACTCGACTGAAAAGACCGAAGATACTCCTCATACCTCATCGGCCGAGAAAATGGAGGAGGACGATCGGTCCTCGACTGTTTCTCCTCATTCCAACAAGAGCTTCCCCCCGCTCCCCGAGGAAAAGTCTTCCAAGAGACGTCACAGCGATGAGTCTCAGCGAAGCAGCAAAGACGTTCCTGCTCTTCCCATTAACTTTCCCTCGTGCCCAATGAATCGACCCGATCGTGCCGCCCTAGAACTGTGGCGCCAAGGATGTCGAGAAGTTCAACGCTCAGATGGGACTGTGGAAGGCTTGGACGTCGTCAACTGGCTCATGACAAGGAAGGGAGGAATCGCCAACCCCTGGCCACAGCTCGACGAAGGTCTGAAGGCAATTGAGAACATGCGAAAGGACACGGTAGACTTCAACAAGATTATGCGTCAGCGAGAGGAAGAGGAAGAGACAGCCAGAATCAAGGAAGAGCGCCGCCAGGCGAATAAGCGGCGATACCGCCCACGAGGCCAGATCGACAAGGAAAAAGCTGAGCAGCGAGCTGCCGCCGCTGCCGCCAAGCAAGCCCAGGAGGGCGCCTCCAACGCTGAAAAGATTTCTCTGTGCGAGGAATCTGAGGCTGATAACGCAGAGCCTCAGGCAAAGAAGGCGAAGATGGATGCCGGCCTCTAGATAAAGGCACTGCCGGAGGTTATTGTTACAAGATGAAAGCAACTTGTGGTTGGATTGGTTCGAGAAATGGCGACTGGATTGAAGAAAGCATATGTAGGCTTTCGTCAGCTGATTCTAGGTAGGCAAGCAAACTTTGCAATAGCCTTAGGAATAAGATTCAGTCGTGCAAGCTGCTCTATTTTGCTCTTGTTCTGTGCGATTCTGAAGCTCTAGTGTCCTGTATCTAAGCCATGCCTACATCTTTTTGATATCCTTTCTAATCCGTTCGCTCTTTCTCGGGGTTTCTAATATTCTTGGCAAAAGTGTTGGCTACAATGAAGGGGAAACACGCTGTCGCTTCCATATAAACCTTCAGATCCCTGGTCAGTTCATCGAAATCGACATGAGAGCCAGGAGCAGTTATTTCCTCACCTTGACGCTATCAGCACCAATCTTGATCTTCCCCCACGAAACGGCTTCATCCGGTCTTGCACCGGCATCACTGCCATCAAACTCCTGTGCAGTATTAATGTAAACAGCCGACTCGGCGCCATTGCGCATCAAGCATGCGTTGGCAATGTGATGCTTGACGACACCACCGCCCAAGATGATCATGCCGGCCCGCTTGGCCCGCACAGAAATGGTGTTGATGCGACGGATGTCCTCAACGAGGTCGATCTTGAGCTGCAGGGGTGAGGACTTGAAGGTGTGGAAGTAGAGCATATCACCCAGGCTGCCGTCGGTGAGGGCCGGGCAAAAGACAGGGATGTTGTTCTTGTACGCCCAGTAATACACGGATCGCTCGTCGTTGATTTCCTTTCCGAGACGGTGAATGACTTTTGAAGGGGTCCAGTTGATCTCGTCATCCGTACCCTTGCTGGCCTCCTGCTCCTCGAGCATCTTGTCGAGGATGGGAACGACCCAGTCCTCGAAGGCGCAGTAGTTTGCGTTGGGCACAACAAGATTGCCGATACGGTTGAGGCCCTTGCGGCGGAGATCGGCGCCGGGGGTGCTGAAGGAGCCGACGTAAGTGTCGCCAAGGCACTTGATAAAGTCCTCCTCGATGCCGCCAGCTGTGGTGACGATGCATGAGACGTGGTTGTGCTCCACGAGCCAGCGGAAGACACCACGGAGGCCGGAGGAGATGAGGTTGGAGGTGTAGCCGAGGAAGATGGTGGTCTTGTCGCCCGTTTCTGGGTCCCGCCACGCACGCTGCGAGAAGGACGTAGTTAGTCAACCTTGTGTTCCTCGTTTCTTTGTTGCAAGATATGAAATCCTAGTCTTGGAGGTTCATGAGGTGGAGCTAACCATGTCATTGATGATCCTTACGGCTTCACACATGGACGACGCCTGAAAGCCCATGTGGCGCATGCCCTCGAAAAGATCCTCCGCCGTAACAGGTCCCTTGAACTTGTTGAAGTCCAACTCCTCGACCCTCTGTGCATCCTTGGGCATCTCTTCGGACTTGACCAGGACGGCATCAGTGACCGTTGACGGCGGCGCATTCGAGTTGGAGGAGGCCATGGCTCGTTAGTGAGCTCGTAAATCGTTGAGTCACAACGTTTAAAGCGAAACCGAATAAAAACTGGGTGAAGAAGAGTGAGTAAAGAAACGTTGAGGTTCTCTCGGGGAGCTCGTAATACACGCTACTGCCTGAAAAGGTCTCAGCGGTCGAGATCTCGTAATTATCAAGATTTCGTCAGTTTTGCCTTCTGAATGGGCCGGTTTACTTCGTTTTCGTGATTTCTCCCATGAGAAATCCCCGGCTCCGCATGCAGCCGGCGGGGCCCATCGGGTACCGGGCAGGCCTGGATTCATGTCCCCGAAGGCTTCACAGACGCTGGCATATCCGTTATAGTACTAGTGCCAGGGAGCACTTCAAATCACCGTTCTAGCGTGAGATTACTATTATAATAATATAATACTTTGAGAAGAGTTTTAGAAAAGAGTGTTATAGTCTAGGATTTTGTATAATGCTTGTAGCTTTTATAAGGTAGGATACTTAATTGTATTTCGGAGGTATATGTATATTGACTAAAGTTGTTTCAAAGTAAGGTACCTATGTCCCCCTCATTCCTAGGTATAGTACGTACCTAAGGTAAGGTAGCTTTTCCTTAGCTGCGCTGCGCCACACGGTGGTGTCCACTTTGCGGCAGTCGCCTGCTCAGGCTGCATGGCTGGTGCGCATCTTCAAACCTTCAACCTTCAACCTCGCCAAAGGCTCTGCCGCCTTTGCCTTGCAGACTACCTAAATCTATCGCCCACCGCTCCTCGGCCCTTCCGCCTGCTTCCTGATTAATTACACCAGCGACGCTTGAACTACGACTCTTCTCAACGTTTTCTATCGATACGACTGCTTTTCCGCGGCCAACGCGCGCTCCTTTGCCGAGCCGGCACGACGGGAGATCCTCGAGGGATCAAGGTTCCACCGGCCGCTGTCGTGTTCAAAGTCAAAACACTGAAAGGGCGGACTTTCGAGATTGTCGACAAACTCCATCAACATACTTACGCGGCATTATTTTTGCTTGCGCCAACTCCTCTCACGTGCATGGGCTGATCAGTAATTCCTTCACCGATTCATTCGGGTCTTTCGCGACCAAGCCGTTCGCGCGATGTACGTGCCGCTCCCTTCTTCATCTTCATTCACACCATTCATGCTACCGATGCCTCTTATCTTCTATTGTCGTCTACCACAACCCGCTACAGCGCTTGGAAAACGCCCAATAATTGTTGTATCGGACTCGGAACTCGCGTTATTTGTCCTCTAGCCCCATCGCTTCCCCCATACTTACCAGTGTCTTTCGTCTAGGGCTTCACGATACTCAAGATACGAGCGATCGAGATCCCCACGTGATCGTTCACCCGACCGTTTCGATAGGACCCCACAGTACAGCGACGGAGATAGACGTCGTCCCTCCGAGGTCCGGGCCAACAACGGCGGCTTTCCCCCAGGCCGCGACTCCTTTGGAGACCCTCTAAGAAGAGAGCCTCCTCGCGGCCCCAAAGCCCTTATCGATGCGCCTAGTGGTCCCCGTGGTGGAGGATTTGGGGGTGACTTCCGAGGTGGCCGCGGGCGTGGCCGTGGTCGTGGATGGTCCTCAAGGGATGAAAGCAGGGACCGCGGACGGGACAGGGACATCGATTACCGGGACCGTTACCATGATGAAAGAAGTCGCGAGCGTGATCGGGACCGCGACTGGCGCGACACGAGAGACTTCAGATCACGCCGCTCCCCCGTCGGCCGCGCGAGGTCTCAGACGCGAGATTTTCGGGATAGAGATCGAGACGGACCGCTGGGAGTAGATGCGGATAGGTCTCGACGTGGTTCTCGAGATGGCGGTCCCCCTTCAGCAGGCTCTACCTCATCCGACCCCCAGTTCGGCATTTCACCGTACCCTCGCGGCGGAGGCTTCCACCGTGGACGCGGCAGAGGAAGAGGTGACTGGTCCGCAGATCGTGGCCGTGGAAGAGGCCCTTATATGGATGACAGAGGTGATCGCTACCCACGTAGCCGGTCTCAGGAGGGCCGCTGGGGTCGTGACCGAGACGACAGGGATCGACCGGACCGGATCGACCGATACGCTGACCCAGATACCCGACGCGATATTCGAGACGACCGCGATCCCCGAGACCGTGAACTTTTTCGGAACAAGCTGGAGGCTCGCACCAACGCTGGGCACGATTCAGGCCCTTCGAGTAAGGAAGTATCGCCACCTCCCGTTGCGCCGTCCGCACCGGCCTTTGGGTCCGTTATCAATCGAGCTTTGAGCGTAACTGAGGGCTATGTCCCAGCTAGTGCTGCGGCCAAAGTGCCCCCTACCGCTCCCCGGGCTTTCAACGACCGGCCTCCCTCAGCTGGACATGAGCCAGCCGTGCCTTTAGCAGGACCCGCGAAATCGACGATTCATGACAGTCCTCCGATTCCCGTTGGGCCCCGAGCCCAGCAACAACCACCACCACGTCCCTCTAGCAAACAATGGATCAACCCGAATCTGAAGAAGGCGCCTGACTCTCCAAAGATGATGAGATCGCCGAATTTCGTGCAGCAACGGCCGCCTTTACGACGCGACAACTCGCAATATGACCATTATCAAGACGATGAGAGACGACCACGTAGTAGCGATGCGAAGTCGGACTCTTATTACTCGGCCGTAGACAACCGAGCCCGATCCAATTATAGCGCTGAGCCAGGAGAGATTACAGTCAGATCCGAGCGAGAGTCGCAATCAGCAAGGGCTTCGATGGACAGGGAGACCCGACCAACTAATGTTCCTAGGGACTCTCATCGCGGGGGACCTGGTCCGTCGCCGACTATCGAGAGTGTACCCAAGTTTGCCCAGCCTACCGAAGAGCGCGCCAAAGAGTCGAGAGAACCTCCAAAGGATGTGCCCAAACGTAAACGCAAGCGCCCTGCCATTAAAGTGGTGCGGTTTGACCTGCCCCCAAAACCGGCGCCGCCTGAGCAAAATTCTGAATCCGATGACGACGACGACATGGCGGATTATTTTGCTATGGAAATTGAGAAGACCGAGGCTGAATTGAGCAAGCTCGAAAAGCCAAAGCTGCCGACGCAGGTGATGGCTCGCTTCGCGGCCTTATCCCATGGATCAATGGTGAAGATCGTTGGCGAAGGTGAAGGGCTCATGAAGATGGTTGAAGAGCTTCCAGAGGCAGCGTATCAGCACGTTATTGAGGAGGTCAAGGAGGCGACGCCCGTCGAGCAGACACCGGAGAAGGATATCGAGATGGCCGACGCCGTCGAGGCACCTAAGGTTGTGCCAGAGTCGTCAGAGCCACCAAAGGAGCCTGCACAACCTGAGCGAGAGCCTGAACCCCCGGTCGATGTTCGAAAGCCCGAAAACCCCGTTGCGGAACCCGCCCTAGAGCCCGCTTCAGAACCCGCTCAAGAATCCGCTCAAGAACCTGTTGTGCCTGAGCCTGTTCAGGAAACCATTCAGGAAACCGTTCAAGAAGCAGAACAAAATCGCGTCGAAGAACCTACTTCGCCTGAACCCGAACCGAAGACGGAGGAGATGGACATCGACAAACCCACTGATGAGGCTCCTTCCGTAGTTCCCGAGGCATCACTGCCCACCGTCGAGGAGACAGCCAAGGAAGCTGCAACCCTCAAACCAACCGAAGCGCCTTCAGCTGAGGCCGAGAACCCGAGTGAGACTACCCCTGAGAAGCCTAACGAATCTACTCTAGAGAAGCCGGGCGAAAACAAGCCGAGCGAAACATTTCTGGAAAAGCCAAGTGAAGCTCCTCCAGAGGAACCCAACATGATCGTTCCGGAGAAGCTCGCCGAGACCCTTCTAGAAAAGTCCGACGAAACTGCCGCCAAGAAGCCCGAGGCAACACTCAACGAGCGCCCGGTCGCCGAAGTTGCCCCTGTTACTGCTATTGCTCCCAATATCGTCTTACAAACAACAGAGGCGGGATCTAAGCCACCTAGTACACCTTCTCAGGTCGACGACGATGAGACGGAATCCGAGGACGATTCGTTCATGATTGTCGATACGGTCCGTCAGTACATGAGTACACCACCGCTAGACACTCTTCCCGATTACAACTGTAGAGCTTGGGACAAGGACAGTGATTTCCTTCGCACTCTGGATTCGGACTCGATCATGGAAGATTTCGTCATTGAGCATCTGGACAAGATGCATCTGGAAAAGACGACAGAGCAAGACCGCGATCGCAAGGTCTATGCCAACAATTATATCCGGTATTTGGATTTCACGACGTCAAATGACCCTGCCGCTGTGAAGAGCCGTGGAAAGTTTTCCGTCTCAACAGGTATCGAGACAGCGAGCGCGGTGGTTCCAGAGCCGAAGCAGGAGAGCAGCAGCGGCCGCGGTCGCCGCTTTGCGACTGAACGAGACCTGGAGCGGGTTCTGCAGGCATCTATGAGGGAGGACGAGGAGAGAAGGGAGCGGGAGCTTCGGATGCAGCAGGAAAAGTACCGTACCGACAAAGAAGCCATCATTCCAGATATGATATGGATGCCGGAGGAGAAGGACAACGTCAAGTACATTGATCAATCCGGGTTCACCCCCGTCGACAGGCTCGTGTCAACCTGGCGCGTCCTGCCCCCAGTCAACAACTTCACAGATGAGGAGGCCGGCCTCTTCGAGAAGCGATATTTAGAAGCGCCGAAGCAATGGGGCAGGGTCGCGGAAGTGATATCCCATCGCGACTTTGGTACCTGCATTCAATATTACTACATGAACAAGAAAGAGCTCAACCTCAAGGAGAAGCTGAAGAAGCAACCCAAGAGGCGCAAGAGAAAAGGCAAACAGCGATCCAGCGCTCTCGTGTCGGAGCTTGGTAATGGCGATGGCGAAACAGAGGAGAACCACGATACTGGAGAAAATGGGGAGCGAAGACGACCAAGACGGGCCGCTGCACCAACCTGGGGCTTTGAACAACCACCAATCGACACCGACAACTCAACCCCCTCTGCTACGCCGAGTCGACGTGGAGGATCAGCCAAAGGTGATTTTCCAGAGAAGGTGGATGGGAGAAAGGGGAGGCGCAAGGCCAAAGACAAGGAACCGAAGGCGCTCAAGGCGAATCAAACCTTAGCCGCGGCCCCAGCTACCGGTAAAGGACGCTCGAGGTCTAACTCGCGGGCGCTCAACACGGAGGTGCAGCCCCTTCCACCAACTGAGGTCCATCGATTACCAACTCAGTTCGAGCAACCTCCGTCGGGAATACAACCTCCGTTTCCTGTTCAGCAGCAGCCGCCCATTCAGACTCTAGAGCGACCTCAGCCCATTGCTGCTTCGTCTATCTCTGAGGTCATGGCAGCGCCGTCGCTTCGACCAGAACCCCCACCCCAGCCAGCAATGGCCACTTTCAACCTGGCTCAGCCGCAGTCGCAGTCGCAGTCGCAGCCAGAGCGCAAGGCGCCGACCCAAGCATCGAGTTACTGGAGTGTGTCGGAATCTAATGACTTCCCACACCTGCTACGCTCGTTTGGATCTGACTGGACAGCAATTGCGGCTCACATGGGGTCTAAGACAGCTGTCATGGTAAGCTATCTTGTCTCGGTCACTGGTTTCAATACTGACTTTTGGGATAGGTAAAAAACTATTTCGTCCGCCAGAAGGATCAGGGCAAGGCCGAATGGGAGACTATTGTACAAGATGCCGAGAGGAAGAAGCTACGCTCTGAGAAACTGCCTGACCCTCCGCAGCCATCCACGGGAGGCAGAGGAAGAAGATACGACAACTCAACCGCCGCTTCTCGACCCCTTGCCGTTGCTCCTGGGATCGACATGCACAACGAACCGTCGCAGGCGAAGATGGAGACCGCCGCCCAGCCCCCCCGAGGCCCACCGTTCTCCAACTACGGCGTCCCTATTGCTCAGGCCCCATTACAGCAGCAACCTCTTGTTCAGCCACCGCAGCAAGCTCTGGCTATGGGACAACACCCTTCCACCCAGCCAGCCTCACAGGCAATGTCTCCAAGCGCAAGGCCCTTGCGAGCCCCTGGAGCCCCTGGAGCCCCTGTATCTGTTCGGCATTTCGGATTCCCCGAGCGGGAACGTGAGCCAGGCCAGCGAGTGCCCCTTCCTCAGAAGGCACCGTCTGGCCCGTCTGGCCCCCCTGGCCCCCCTGCTGCAGAGCCGCAACAACGGCCTCTGGCCGCTGCACAGCCTCTGCAACCGGCCCGAAGCGATCATATTATGGAACATAATGCCCAAGTTGAACGCCAGAAGATGGAAATGCAGATGCGAGACCAGCAGGAGAGGGAGAGGGAGAGGGAGAGAGAGAGGGAGAGAGAGCGGGAAATGGCCCGTCAGTCGGAGCGGCAGACGTTGCGTGTCAAACAAGAACGTGAGATGACACCGCAGCCGCACCACTATGAGCCTTTTGGCCATCATCGTCAGCAAGGAAGCCTTGGTGGCCAGCCTCTGGCAAGGCCGCCGCAAGACCCAGGTCGACCTCCAACTTATGCTTCGCCTCTGCAACAGCAGCAGCAGCAGCAGCAACCTCCTGCGCAGCCGGTACGAAACTTGCTGAGCGAGCAGCCACAGGTCCGGTCGCCTCAGATGGGCACACCAACCAGTCGTCCCGTGTCGTCACTTCAGCAGAGGCCGTCATCGGGCTCGCTGCAGGAACAATATGGCTCGACGACACCTCAAGCCAGCACCCCTGCTCCAGCTTCAGCCTCCGCGCCTCCTCGTCCACCAGAGCCTCGCAAGGGCGGACTCAACATCATGTCCTTACTCAACGACGACCCTCCACCGCAGCCCAAGCGCGTTAACGATGTGGCCAGCACTCCTATGAGGCCTTCGCCTACACCTCCACCTCAACCTATGGGTCGTACCCTTCCTGGGCCGGTGCCACCTTCACAGATGCGTCGAGAACCGGAGCCATATTCGCCGTATGGACGAGCGCCAGCAGGAGGCGCCTCAGCGATGCCATCTCTCAAGCCTACGTATGCGGATTCTCCACAGCCTCAGCATATGGGCAGCTCGAGGGCATCTATTGGGGTGTCACTTGAGGCTGCTGCGGCGGAGAGGGACTATTACAGGCAAAACCCCTACCAGCCAGCATCTCAAAGCGGGACAAACTCACCTCAGAGCGCCCATCGTTACCCGCCGCCTGGCCCACCCAGTCAAGTGCAGTACCAGGGCCAGGGCCAGGGGTATCCTACTTCGTATGCTTCCACAGGTCAACCAGCTCACGCCGGATCACCAGGTGGACAATACGCGTTGCATCCTTCTGCTTCTCGATCGCGAGAGGTTTCACAGAGTGGTCGTGAAGCTTCATGGCCTCCGCCCCCAGGCCATCAACAACCCCCACCAAACCTGCAGCAGCCAACTGGCTGGCCATCGCAACCACCTCCAAACACTTCGCAACCGCCATCACAGCAATCGTGGCCAACTCAGCATCCTGCGTCGAAGCCCCAAACACCAGCTCCGTCTTGGGCTCAATCGCAGCCACCACCGCAGCCAGCCCATCACATGCCTATGAGAGACGATGGACGGGGTGCACCGTACTATGGCTCAGGAGCGGGCATGCCGCCACAGCAGCACCAAATGCAAGGGCGCTACCCACCACCAGTTTCTCGTGGACCGGAACAGGTACCACCACCCGCACAGGCGTATCCCCGTTATGCTTCTACTCCTGGTCCTGGTCCTGGTCCGCCGCGGGACCCCAGAGACATGCCTGGACGGAGTTTCACGCCTGTTGGTTACGACACACGCGGACCACCACCTCCAGGAGGCCCTGGCTATCCAGGCCACGATCCGCGAGATATGCGAGACATGCGAGACATGAGAGACATGCGAGATCCGCGAGATATGCGAGATCCGCGAGATATGCGAGATCCGCGAGATATGCAGATGAGGGATGCCAGGGATGCTAGGGACCCTCGGGATCCTCGAGACATGATGAGGGGGTTGAGGCCGCATGAATACGAGAGGCATCCGGATCAGTATCGAAGATGAGAGGCATGAGCAAAAAGAGGAACTACAAGGTCACCGAAAGGTCGGGGAGGCGTCAATTGTATACCACTCCGAAGGGGATTCTTGATGTCTGGCGTAAAGGGGGGCTTGGGTTTGACGGAATAGACCTTGTACTGTTGCATAAAGGGTCTTTGGCTTTTGTAGATACACTTTGTAGATATCCTTTGTAG
>JAAVUK010000124.1:0-64235 GCA_014899095.1 Fusarium buxicola | reverse complement strand
CCCCAATCAACGGCGCCGTTTTCCATCTCCATCTCCATCTCCATCTCCATCTCCATCTCCATTTCGCTCTAGGCCACTCTCGTCTGATCTCATGGCCTGAGTTTCCGGATCGCGTAACCACCAAATGTCGCGTCTGTCAAGATTTAAGGAGTACGTACGGATAGAATCTCGCATAATGCTGGGGACCCTTGATCCTTCGAGCATCTTCGATATTGCCACTTCTGGACATGGCGAAGGCGAGTTTGAAGACAGGGATCTAGCGGAGAAGGCCAATTCTAATTGCCCAGGTGCAAGCCAGGCCAGCGATACTTCTCGCTTCAATGACTGGTACGTGCCTACATAGTACGGAGGTACGTAGTAGTCTGTTACGAAAGCACGGGAGATAGGTACGAATGAACACGCGAGGCCGTCTGTTCAAGCAGTTCTTGTTTCTGGAACACGTGCCTTGGGGCACAGTAGTTAGACGCAAGCATTCAACATCACTATCATAGATGCCTTAAGCGATTCACTCCCCATGTCATGTACCTGTTTCTAAGGCTCAGCTGAGACCACCAGCCTTATGCGTATTCTTACGACATTTCATCCTGATCAGCTTGAAACCTACCCACAGAGTATAATGGCCCTCTTTCGGCCTCGCATGTCCAAGTGTTCTGTTTACTCCACGAGAAGCTCGCAAGGGCCAGGTTGTTACCGTTAGGGAGCCAGGACTGCATCTCATGCTTGCATATCTCGATGGTCTGGGTATGTGTGTATTGTCAGTCAAAGGCTCTATGCTATAGTTAAATAATACATTGCGAATTATTGTGGACAATACTCCTCGCATTGGAGAACTGAGTGCATTTTAAACCATCGGGCGGTCGAGGAAAGGCAATTGCTGTAGCAACACCATTATTACGGCGAAACAACCGCTGACCAAGAAGACTGCGAGTAATGGTGACAAAAAAAAACCCTGGAACCTCAAATGTCCGCCGGGAAGTTCAAAATAGCTGCTAAAGTCGTCCCATTTGTTGTTGTTGTTGTTGTTGTTGTTGTTGTTGTTGTTATATATTTAACGTCACACGTAAAGTCGTCCCACAGGATGCGGCATGCCATGGTGTAGGGTAATGGCAGCACTGTGGTTGCAATAGTTACAAAACACGACGCCTCACAATATCGAGACAGACTCGAGAAAATGATCGACTAAAAAGTCCCTGCGGTAGATCATTCATGCCTCGCTATGTGGACCGTGTCAGCACGACAACTCGTGATCACCGCACCTCGAAAGCCCCTGGTGTCGATGGTTGACTACATAGTACGGAGATTTTGTCCAGTCTAGCTTCCGACAGACGAAGTATCCCTCTACGGCAAACTAGAGCCCACAAACAATACTACAAGGCACTGTTATGTGCCATATAGAAGGGATTAGGTACCCGGAGGGACATATATTGGGGGCTAGCCCTCGGAATGTCGCAACGACAAATGGTCCTCCTCCCGAGAGGTAATCGGTGCTCGTATCAAAATGCCGGCACCCTCTACTTCAGCCTCATCACAACGAGGATGTCGACCGTTCAACGGCCATGTGCCACTTGCTCGAACGCAATCATGCGAGACGCGAGGTGCGAGACGCGAGGGAGGAGCCACAAGCTGCCTCCGCCTGGGCATCATCATCATTCCGCTCAATTTGATGCCACGCCTGAGCCCAAGGGGAAAACGCCACGATCGATGATGATGGAAGGTCAAGGGAAGCCTGTGATTGAGCTGCCAAGTGCTGCAAGCCCCTGGCCCTGGCATTGAAGCTGAGGACCTGTCACAGATCTTCGAGACACGCATCCCCCAAAACGTTGAGAGGAGGGGGCAGAACGCCCAAAGTCGCCCGAAGCCTCAATGCCCTAGTTCCGATGGCTGAGAAAGGGATTGAGCGCCTCGTTCTTAACATGAGAGACGCACTGAGCTCTTGTTCATCGAGTTAACATCTGAGATGTGGGGGAAAAACCCAATCCGATGTCGAGGGAGAGAGAAATAAGGGCAAAGAGGTGGGGAGAACTGAGCGAGCTCAGGAGAGATAGAGGGTACCCTGCCACGCCTGCATCTGCGTTAAGAATATAGACTACCTAGAGGGAGCCCAGGAGCTAGCTAGGTAGCAGCAAGGTCTGCCAGTTGACAGTCGACAAGCTGAGGATCCGAGCCAGGGATGATGGTCAGATCCATCCAATGCCCGGCACTTGTCATTTTTCAGTATCGTTGGTTGTTTTGGAAGGAAATAGTATCAGGTAGGGTGATTGCTGCCAAAATGCTACCTTGTCCATTTCGAGTCAAGCTTCCAGCTGCTAAGGTCGACTGCCTAGGTACTAGTTAAGGTATCCTTATTCTGCAAACTCTCCTCCCACAACATACCACTCGCCTCACCAAAACATTGCCACTACATATTCTCAGAAGCCTGAGATGATGGCTTTTCTAGCACGAAACATTTCCAAGACTCAGGGCCGCGCGGAGTCGCCGGTTTATGGATTCAGAAGAAATCGAACGGGTTTCCCACTCACTAAAAGCGTTGCTACGGAAAAGTCCACAATATTTGCTCAGCGCGTTGCACATGCATCCCATGTTATTCTGAGCTATCGGAGACAGTGTCTCACGCCTCCACTCAGAGGCCACGCAGCTTTCTTGTCTTGTTGATGCCCCAAGCACGGAGGATGTCTCGAGACTCGAAGTATCTACAGGTGCCGTGCCAGAGCCAGTGAGTTTGACTCGTGGCCCAGGTGGTCCGGGTTGGGTTGGTCCCCAGCTTCAATGCCTTGTGTGAGTACAGCCGACCGAGTATCTTCAGCTTTCGAGAGGACCAAACTGTATACCCGTTCATGTTCACTATCATGATCATCGTCGGTAACGATAACATGCATGAAACGGCGGAAACAACCTCATATTGCCCCGTGCGAGCAACCCGTCTCGGTGACACCACGGCCCCTACCACAAACAAAAGAATCAAGCGCTTGAAGTGTCCCTGATCAGAGGATTTGTGCTTCAGCCCCATACTGATCGCTGGCGTACTCGGCCTCATTCCCCAGAGACTGGGCCCTGTCGGCCTTGTGTGTCTCGACCTCAGTCTATGAACCGATTGCTTGGGAACCAGCTGATTCAACCCGACGCCAGCTCGCGGCGGCTGGTTGTATGAAGACGCTAACGAGTCTGGCCCTGAGGTAACAGCTGAGCTAGACGGAACTGCCGGGTTGAGGCCGTCTGGATGCGAGCAGACCATACCGTTATACCTCAGACCTCAAGATGATCCTTCATGCTTTACACGCACGAGTCGGGTGCACCCGCGTCTTTCCTGAAGTTTTCTCTTCCCTCTGTTCTTCTTTACTATGGTATGGTTATCTGTCGCATTTTATCTACTCGTGTTTTCTTTTCGTAGACGGACGGACCCAAGCCCCCTACCCGAGCCATTATCTCACATTGCTTCTTTCTGCTGGAGACGGATATCCACGGAACTTGGCATCACCTGTCAAACAGGCCACAGAAAGAAAGAGACACGCTGCTGCAGTAGATTTGGACGAGTCTGCTGCAAGATCAATTTTTTTATATACAACCGGAAGCATGACGCAAGGGACAAGTCGCGTCTGCATGCCAGGCCTTCAAGGCTTGAGCCCTTGGACAAGACGAAAATACCGGACTGTCTGACGGTGTCTAACGATGTCTGACGATGTTGGACGAGAGGGATGGCCGGGCTTAGTCGCCCCTCCATGCAGGAATGCCCCTCCAGCTCAAGGGGGTTGCTTAATCAAGAGCGCATCATCAAGTGGGTGTGGTGGCCCCACGTTTGTGTCTTGAACGTCTCTTGACAGCTCGCTTGTCCATTTATTTGTATATCATGCCGTCTGCATCCCTGGCTTGTTCACTTTGATACCAATATTGTTGCAAGTTAATCTCATGCTGCCTGTTTTGTCGATCCACCATGGAGCGCTCTAGCAAGTTGGCTGACCTCAAGCTCGTTTCCAAATACTACCCTGTCACGAACTACTCGTATCCTCAGCAGCCCGAGCGCTTCTCGCAGTATGGAAGGAGCCGCTTCTCCAAGGACAGGGCATCTTTAGGATCTGAAGGGTCTACTCCGGGTCTCATCGATGACCGGACAGACTCAGAGGTCTCGTTGGACGACGATTACCAGTATCATACTCATGCCGCCGAGCTGTGGGATAGCTTCTGGCTTCCCAGCAAGACTGAGAACATCGAGATTCACCCACGAAAGCAGTACCCGGCATTGATCCCTTCTCCCCAGCAACGAAGAAGGCAAACAGAGGAGCGCCGCATTTCCGCATGGCCCCTCCCTGAAAACCCTCGGCCCCGATATCGAAAGCTCGCGGCGACCTATTCCCCCTTCCCGAAGCCGCTCCCACTACCCCCTCGGAGCACGTCGCTGGTTCCTTCATGGCAATGCTCTCGAACAACAGAGGAGAAGCCACAGCGTCCACCTCGTCCAGACGATGATGTGTATGCTTTCCGCTCGCTGCAAAACTCACCGCTTGTTGCGCACTTTGCTACGTCTCCGGACCCATACACGACGAGTTTCTCCCGGGCCGTTACACCACAGGAGCATCGTCCAACAGCGTCACTGGAAATCCGACCTGCGACACCTACTGAGGCTGATTTCTCGACGGAAGGGGCTGCAAGCCATTCTGCCACACATCTTTGCCTACCACAATCCCAACCACCGGCTCCTCTCATGCTCACAAAGAAGTCCCTCCCTTGCCTCCGGTCACCCCCGCTGGATCCACCACCGGAGGCCGAGACCGAGCCTCACTCGGTCTTTGAGTACGATGATTCAGATTCCGAATCGGACTCTCATGGGGGCCGCTCATTCTGGTTCCACCGTCGCTCCGCAAGTGACCAACGGAGGACGGGCCATCGAACTGCACCGTCATCACCGCGCAAACGTCAAGGCGACGTTTTTGGGCGGATGTTACGACGCAGTAGAGGATGACAACTACTGTTCTTTACTCTGCTATTTTCTTCCTTGTTCTCAATACCAACTACAACTGTCTCAACGACCAGTGGCACAACAGCACCCTTTCCTTCTATCACGAGTGGTGTGGACTACTTCCACCACGTAATAACGTTATCAGACGCAACACGACTATACCAACTACAACGACATCTGTACAAGAATCAGCGCCAAAAGAGGCCATCAAGGAGTTCCGGAAAACACCGAAAACACCAAACCGGGTGGATGAGTGGAATACAGGCCGCTTGTTTGTTTACTTTCTTTGTCCATTATTCTAGTTTAGCCTAGAGAGATGCCACGAGGAGGAGGAATAAAAACTGGCCGAAACATTCGGAGGAGGCCGACTATGACCAGTTGTGTGGAGACGCCGAGCTAAGGGATGCTGGTTGAGAGGGCATTCCTGATGCGAGGATGGGGGCTGCAAAGGGAAAGGCGATGAGGAGTTGTTTACGATACCACATGGGGCTGGGCTTCCTTTTGCATAGCTTCTATCTCTATTACTTGTGGAGGGAACTCCACGATGACGTCCAACAAATTCACTTTGTTTTTCTGTCAAGATCATGAGCCACTATTTCGTTGGCGTATCCGTGAATAGTCTTTATGTGGTTGTCAATGTCTCACCCAACCACACACAAGCTTGCGTCGACCATAACAACTTGGACTTATTTCAGCTGAGCACTCGAGGCACATCGCACGATGGAAAAAAGGTGGACAAAAGGTCTTGCTCCCAACCACACACAAACTTGCATTGTCCAAAACATCATTGTTCGTCTATTCATGTTCTCTAGGTCTCCCAGCCATACCCACAAACCCTCTGGTCTGAGACATAACTTTTCAACTTCAACAAATTCTTTCCTGCCCCCAGAACAACATCAAAACATTCCAGTTCATCATCCCTTTCGTCGCAAGCCAGACATGGCAATCGTCGACATACATAAAGCCAGCAATAACGTGTGAACATCAGGTACCCTCTTTCTTTCCCAACGCCAAAACAATGCAACGCATGTGAAAAAACAGCCGCTTGAGCAACAAACAACAAAAAGCAGACGTGTCTAAGCAGTAACCAAGCAACGAGCAGAGCAACAAGTAACAACCAAATTATACCCAGGTTCGTATCGTCAGATGGCAACTCGGAGGTCGCGTCACATCACTTTAGTACAATACATTACAGCATCATCTCGTAGATCTCGTAGATCTCATTCTTTTCTCCGTAAATCGTTTCATGGGGCGAACACTCAGCCGACGCTCATCGCGGCCAGCTGCAACGCCGAAGTACCACATCGACTGCTCGCGAGGATCAGCGCGGTCAAGTCCAAGCCGGGCCTTGAGATCTGCGGTATCGCGGACGGCCAAGAAGGCCGAGTCGTGGACGGTCTCATCGGCGGTACAGAGGGCGATGAGCTCGGCGATACAGTCGACAGGGTGTGGTATGCGGAGGGCCTGGCGGCCGGGCAGCATGAGGGAAAGGCAGCCCAGGTAGAGGAAGAGGAAGGCGAGGAGAACGCCGAAGACAGGCATGTTGGGGAACATCTTGACCTGGCCACGGAAGTTGGTGAGGGCCATGAAGAGACCCCCGGCGAGAACGGGAAGGAAGATGAAAAGGACGGCCATGAAGGAGGTTACTGCAACGCGCCAGTGTCCGTTGCGGAGGGCCGTCCAGGTGCATTGAAAGGGGAGGGATGAGGCGTAATCGGCGAGAAGGGATTTTGAGGCGATGGCGCCAGACGGCTTAGATAAATCGGCCCAGGGCTGGTGAACACGCAGAGCGTGATCCAAGCTCTGGAAGAGCAGGAACATCAACATACCCACGAGTGAGGGTATAAAGGCGTACAGGAAGTTGGCTGCCGAGAAGGCCCCCTTTCCTGGCCGTGCAGAGACCCGTGGGAAATAGCCCTGGTCCAGTCTAGTTTGCGGCAAAAAAGAGACGACGAGGATGGCAACGATCAGGAGGGTCATGGAGACAACTGACCCCAGAACGACCGGAGTGCGCAGGGCCAAAGGTAGGTACCTGTAGTGGGCGTAGCGGGCCTCGGCCTCTAGGTCATCGCGGGAGGATGCAGGCGAAATGTTGTAGCTGGCCTTCTTGGGGATGACGCGGTACGTTGTCCGGCCTCCTTGCGCATCCTCGCCGACGGACCCGATGCCGTACCACATGCCTCCGGGTCGGCCGTCCATCTGCCAGTATCCGAGCCTGTCAAGATGTCGGTCTCGCAGCTGAGCCTGGAACAGGGAGCTTCGTTGAACGACGTCAACGCTTTCATAGCTTTGGGTTGTGTTACTTTGGCTTAAGAGGGGGAGGAGATGGCCAAGGGAACGGACGTCCCACATGAGTCCCGTCCACCTGTTGAGCCAAAACATCATCAGCATGATTGTCGCTACAACCAGCAACATGTAAAGCACAACGAGTGTCCAGACGACACCCTGAACTGCAGCCCAAATCCATTTTTGATCCTCATATACGCACGTGAAAGCTGTGCTCATAAGAGGAATGGTGAAGTTGGCAAGCCAAGTGCAAACGCTAAAGAATTGGAATTGCCATGGTCCTGTCAATGAGGGAACCAGAAAGGTCCGGGGATACAATCTCCGAAACAACGCGAGATATCGTGCTCGAGGTTCTGCATCAGCCATGGCCGTGAATGGGAGTATGCGCATCGAAGTCGAGACAACGGCTTGCGCATAGATAAGGATGATGCCCGCAAAGATTTGAGGCAAGATGCGGAACAAGAAATATTGACCGCTGTAGATGCTTCCGGGGTATGGAGTGAATCCAGTGCCTTGCTTGGAGTAAACGGCGCAGAAGATGAGAGCGGCAATCATGAGCAGGCAGAGCAGCACCAAGATCATCATCGACACAGGTCGAAGGATGGTGGGCTTGAAATCGAGAGCAGGATGCGCCCGATCAATTGGGATGGATCGAGGTCTCTCCTTCTCACGTTGAGCGAAGTGATCAGACTCTGAATGATTTGAGGGAGTCGGCGATTGAGGTGGGTTCGGCACGTCGTGGTGCACTACGGTATCGGGGCTCGCGTCCGGAGCCGCCCTTGTCTCAACCGGGCCCGGTAGTCGGTCCTCGACGTATGCAGGCTCCGGAGGTGTCAAAGGCGGATATCCCATCTCCTCATCGGGAAGCCTTCGGGGTTGTGGGTAGTCTTCTTCTTCATAATCATTTGAAGAGCCGGATGGGAAGTGCGCGGCCGCAGGACCGCCCCGATTCCTAGTCAGGGCATCCAGCGCATACTGGATGTAAGGCGTGTCGTCGACACCAGGAGTGACTTTGCCCGCAGCAATGGTCAGCTCGTCCTTGATGCCCGCCATGCGAGCCGAGTTCTCGGCGGCGAACATTGCCAATTGCGCTTCGTCGAACCGAATGACACCGGGCGGAGCCCTGTGTTGCGTCTGCGTCGGAGGTGTGGGTGCCGCGAACCCTCCGGGCAGGGCAGAGCCAAAGAGTCGCTCGGGGCCGTAGATCTCAGTCGTCGATGCTGAGACTTTGGATCCTGGAAGTGAAGGTGGTGACGGAGCGAAGAAGAAAGCCGCAGGCGGTGAAACTGATGCTGATGCTGATGCTGATGCTGATGCTGATGCGTCGGTAGAAGGCTGCCCTAGGCGGTGTGTAAGATCATAGTATGGTCGTAGAATCGGCTGAGAAGACTTGTCGTCGTCAGGAGATTGAGATTGCGAATGCTTTCGCGGGCCTTGACCTATGAGCGCGCACGAGTCAGTGAGACTGACAGATGAAGCCTGAAAGTGTGTAGTGTAGGACGGTCACGTACGGGTTGCTTCCATAAAGTCGAAGTCGAAGTTTTGGAAGTTCATTCTGGATGAGTTGGAATGCAGACCGACTTCCACTCCACTCACACATGTACACGTTGGCCAATTGGTAGCACGAAACAGGATGCGAGAAGAGACGGCATGCTGCGAGACTAGAGAAGAATGAGATATGGTTGGACTATGAAGATTCTTCGCGCGAGGCTGGGCCGTGAAGAGAGAGGTTGGGATGGACTCATGGAGGGCATCCCCAGCCACCACACCCCACCAATGACGGCCCGCGGGGACGGACCCTGGTCGGCCTTGGGTCAGGGCGAAGGAACAAGACAAGGATGACTTACGACGTGAGAAAAAAGCGTATTAATGCTGAAACACAGGCGCTTCGAGTACCGAAAAATTCAGTCCGATTGATCTCTCTCTCAAAAGATCTCTCTCAAAAGAAAGAAGAGGGGAAAGTGCGCTGAAAAAGAATCTTGGGCTCAGACGACAATTAGGTATCCGTATCCTGGGTGCGTTTGCTGAGTTGTCAACAGGCCTCTTGTTGGACAGGACCACCAAGGCAAGGCAAGCCTAAAGTGCCGCTAATCCTTATTAGGCTAAGCTCAGCCGGGCCGCCGGGAGCTTGAGGGCACCGGCTTATCTACATTTCTCGGACGAATGAGAAATGTCTTTACTGCAGCGAAAGGCAGCATCGAACGGAAACAAAGGGATGGGTTAACACTCCCTACTCATTTCCTAAGTTTTCATCCCTGAGCGATTCCAAGCATGAAATGCTCCTTGAGCTTCAAGCTAGGAGTTGCAGGGGTCTGAGGCACTACCAACCTCCTCCAGTCGAGGCTAGCTGTAGGGATTTAGCTTTCAACACAGTTCAGCATCACAATGTCCAATTGTTGCTGTGCTGTTTCAGAGTTCAAAGTACATGGGCTCATTGTCACCCCAGTATTACATGTTACCTGCGTAGGTGTAAAAGAAGATATGAGAGCTGGCTGCGGAGAGAAATCATGGGGTACGGTGCTCACAAGCTCATAGGTGAAGTGAACTCACCATAGTCCTCACAATCACGATCCTCAAAATCGAGAGTTGCTCTGGTCTGGGCGATATGGACCAATTGGGTGGCAAATTGGGCTCCCGGAATATTTAGCTCTGAGCTCTCTCCGGAGCTTACAACCAGCTTGTTCAGCTCCGAGCTCCATGATGGTCAAACCCACTTACATTACATGCAAGGGCGCGAGCCGCAACTCTCTGCACGCTTGGCCCCTTATGCAAGGTACGCGCGACCTTGAGCCCAAATTAAAGAAAAAAGACTGGGATCATCTCGTTCTCGATCCTGATGTATCGTCTCAGCTTCCGGGAGGCTGGTAACGACAGGGTTTGGATCCGGGGTTTATTTGCGCGGGTGGATGTCGAGGGCGTTGCTTCTGCGTCACGGCGTTGAAAACGACCAGAGCAAGGGAATTGGGAGAACCCCGTCACCCAGGACTTTGGGTCGTGTGCCGATTGGTGACCAGGCATGAGGCCAAATATATTATACTGGACAGACTGATAACTATGCCGAGACGAAGTGATGGCTGGGTGGCCCAAGAGTCACTTGTTTGTTCATGGTTGGCTTGGGCCACTATTGCCGTCAGCTTTCGAGGCCAGCCTCTTCTTCAAGTCTGAAAAAGTATCGCGTGTCGCGTGTCGCGTGTCGCGTAAGATATATCTCACGTCATAGCAAAATCTAAAAAGACTCTCGGGTCCGTGTCTCAAATTGACTTTGGCCATAGTATCTTCACACAAGCTCCGTTATGGATGGCTGCTCACAGTCCATCAGGGTAAGTTCTGAGCAGAGTCACGTGACTACAGATCGCAAATCTTCCATGCGCCTTGTGCTGCTGCTCTCGATTTCTTTGTCAGCTTGAGGTAATTTCACAAATCGTACCCCACCGGCTCGCAAAGTCCTACTAGACCAATCCTGTCAGCTTGAGGTAATCGCTGAACAACCATTACAAAGTCATTTAGACTGCCTTGGACTGCGAACATGTCTTAGCTATATATCTTGTCAGCGTTGGCAACCATCATCAACGAAATTCATTTTGGTACAGGCACATTCTCGTGAATTCGGCCGGATCCTCTATATATGTCGCGCTTCAATTCCTTAATTGCGATTTTCGTCGCTACAGTTTCCATTCTCATCATATTCCGCTCTCCTGCAAACAGCTACCTTTCACAGATCCAACTACTCACAACAAACTTCATTTTCACGAACAAAACTTCCACAAATATAACTGTTTCTGAGAACCAGATGATCAGCACAGCAAAGAACATGTCCAAGTCTCTCCGCCAGGCCAAGATTACCCCCCACCGCTCCAGCACCAGGGGTCACTCCGACCATGGCTGGTTAAACACTTACCACAGCTTCTCCTTCGCTGACTGGTATGATCCGAGATTTAGTCACTTTGGCTCCCTCCGTGTCCTCAACGAGGACCGTGTCAAGGCCAACTCGGGTTTCCCCACGCATCCTCATCGGGACTTTGAGATCTTCAGCTACATCCTGGATGGAGAGCTGACACACCGAGACTCTATGCTTACGAAGGGCAAGGAGGGAGGCCAATCCGACAAGTTCTTCCGCATGCACCGCGGTGATGTTCAATTTACCACCGGCGGAACTGGCATTGCCCACTCTGAGTTCAACGAGCACAAGACAGATACGGTACACTTCCTCCAGATCTGGGCTATCCCGTGGAAGCGTGGTCTGACCCCTGGATACCACACCCGCCACTTTAGCGAAGAGTCCAAGAGACTGGACTTTGTCAAGATCCTGAGCCCTCTTAAGGGAGGTGAAGAGGCTACGGCCCAGCAGGAGAAGGACGCCGAGGGCACCATCCCAGACACCATCCCCATCCACGCTGACTTCGTGATGGCTGCTGGTCTCATTGAGCCCAGCAAGACATTCGAGTGGACTGTTGGAGGTGGAGCCACTCAGGAAACAAAGAGAAAGATATTTGTGCACTTGCCCATGACCAAGGGAGGCAAGTCCAAGATCCGTCTGGACGGCCGGGAGGATGCCGAGCTTTCGGAGGGTGATGGTGCCTTTATTGAGGGTGTCAACGCCGGCGATAAGCTTGCAGTAGAGAGCATTGGGGAGGTTGAGGCAGAGGTTGTCGTTTTGGACACTGCCTAGAGCCCAGAAGTCGGCAACAAAATCCGGTGCGACTCGGGCCGTTATTCGCATCTGCAGCATAGGGCAAAGTGCTCTCACTTGATAAGCGCGTCCAATGTACTTGGCGTAAATAAGCGTAATGAAAAGTCTTAGAACAAATCTCGAGGCCCAATCTTTTGAATGTGCGTCCCAGTATTTCTTATCAAACTGTGGGCTCTTTTCCACATGAACCAACACGTCGGATCTTTTTAGCCTGCCGTAGGATAGGTAGTATATTATTTTAATAGGGGAGAAGTAGGAGCGGAGTTAGTCGGACGATTTCGATGCCAACCGAGTAGACCGGATATCATATATGAGCAAGAAGACCCACCAGTCAGGAAAAAGGCATGATTCTGACACTGAGAAAGAGGTGCCCCATATCTCTTCATGAAGGTAGAGTGGGGAGGACTTGGCAAAGGCCGTCTTACTTCCGAGTTGGCGTTATCTACCAGATTCGGGTTCGTACTCGTGATACTGTAGTTACTCCCAATTGCATGTCAACTGCCAAGCGTAAACGTTCGACTTCTGGTGTGAGACGGTGTGATGAAAGTAAATGGTGTGATGAAGGATTGGGACATGTCTGTGCCGCAGGGGAGCGCCTCCCTGGCGCAGCTTTATCGACCAGAGTTTTCTCATCGTAGCCGCTAATAGTTGAATAGTGACAAGGAGGAATGAAGACGGGAGAAAGACTGCTTTATTTCTAAGGTTGCCTCGAGGCCAGCGTCTCCATTATACAGCCCGATTATGTATTGAACTAATAGGCAACGTGGCTGGCAGCTACCGAGGTGGCGTCGGTGGTGGAGGCGACTACAGGAGGAAGCGTGGAAAGAAAGAAAAAACCACACTTGAAGTCAGCCTACACCCACCAACATTCTTCTTTTTGTGTGTGTTTGTTTTGTTCGCATCGGAAGCATGTCCCAGAAATGAATTCCGTAATGGGGGGAGAAAAAGCGGCACAGCAGAGCAGAAATCAGGCTCGCCAATGACAGCACAGACTTGTGGTCGATAGGTGATCTCGGAAGAAAGCGAAAATTGACGATCAATGGCAGGGAAGGACCCCGGATCGGCCATGACTTATCCTAACTTGGACCTGGCCATGCGAATTGAGGTCGAGTTATCTTGTCATGGGAGTCAGGGGCTCTTGTGTTTGGTCACGGCCGCTAACACCACAGAACATTTGAGGAGGGGATGGTTTGAAGGGCAACGGCACATAGAGCACCTCTTGGGATACTCTGAGTCATTGTCCATCGACAAAATGCCGTCAATAGTCTGCCTCATCAGGGGTGGTTCTGTCGAGCTCCAGAAGGAGAAATCAGCCAGCCAGGTGTGTGCTGCCCAAAGGTCTAGCCCCAATACCTAGGCAGCTAGTCCAGGCTGTTGATGGAGGCCGTTGCAACATGGCATTGGACGGTGAAGACGTAGGAGGCACTAGCTTCAGGGCTGCGGCTCCACGTGTACCAGTGGAGGGGTAGGACCCAGTGAATTGGTGCCGCAACCCGCCCGGCAACATGGAACCGTCTTCACTTCATCACAACCTTGGTCGAACCTCTTAAGTCCACCTTGCTGTTGAGCATGCGGAGCCTGAGAGAGCCTTGGCTGCTCTGTCACCGTCTGGCGTTCAAGCAGAGATGAGATCAAGTTCAGCTGCCCAGGCTAAATGTCTACCAACGAGCATGGTAACTTTCGCATACAACCTGCCTTAACACTTGAGGCATGTTCGAGAAAACTCCTCGAGTCCCATGCCACATTTTACTGCGCTCCAAGTCCTACGGAGTACATGATCACCCATAGCTGATGTCCAAAAAGGCCTCAAGCGTCTTCTCAAGTGTTGCCTGTGAATCACTTCCTTCGCCAAGATCGAAATCTCCGCGCCCATTTCCCAAATCTCTCCTATTGTCACAGTATCACACCACAATCGCATCTTAGCGGTTGCGGTCCACATCCATCTTGTCTTCGTCCCCCATTTCCACGTTGGCGCACCGGCTACGCGGGCTCATGCGCCCCTACTCCAATAGTCTCTCGCCACCGACAACCATCTCATCCCAACGCTAAGCCTGTTCCTGAATATCGCAGCATGGATTTCTCTTCCCGCCTGCAGGAGTCTGAAGAACGCGGTCTTTACTCGCCGTTCCAAGACGGAAATTATTCTAGGAGACAGCGCCGGCATCAATTGCGCCCCATCCACTCCCTCCAGGGCCCCTCTCTGAACGGATCTCTGAATAGAGTCCTACAGGAAGGGGACCCCGCTATGGCCTAGATAGGCAATCACCGGTCCATATGGCTGGAAGCCGGTAGCTGGGCGCTGACAACGAGTGTGAGATGCGCCTCAAGGGGGGAAATCCTCCTGGTCGCCGTTCCACAGCAGACTGGTTTTCCTTTCCTTTCCTTTCCTTTCAGTTCCTTCTTTCTTGTTTCCTCTCTTCTGTGTCTCCTATCAGCTCTGTTAAGCCTGCCGGTCTTAGAGACAGCTTGGTCCTAGGCCTTATTGCAAACCTTGGTTTGCGTCCCTTCTTTCATCCCTCATCACCGCACTCTTTACCGGCTTCGGCCACCTTGCAGTCTTTCCCCCATAATACTCTAGTTTGCTACGCACAATGTCTCTCTCCTCCTTCACTTCTGACCTTGTCCAGGCCTATGGAGGTTTGAACGGTTACTGGGTATGTGTTGGACTGATGGTTATGATGAGAGATCTAGTGACTGACTTCTCTAGGGCCAAATTGGCAACGAGGCTCTGAAGGACTACTGCGACTCTGGCCCTGAGTACGTGACCCTATCCTTTGTAAACCAGGCTCCTGAAAACACCGAGTCTGGCTACCCCGGTACCAACTTCGCTGGGCACTGCTGGGCTGGAGTATTCAAGAACAAGGACGACACTCCCTCCGACCTCCTGAGCGAATGCTATCCTATCAAAGAGGGTATCCCTTACTGCCAGGACCGTGGCGTCAAGGTTCTTCTCAGCATTGGTGGTGTGTATAACGAGGCCGGAAGCAACTACAAGATCTCTACCGACGAAAAGGGCGTTGATTTTGCCGATTTCTTGTACAAGGCGTTTGGTCCGTACGACGAGAGATGGGACGGCCCGCGTCCCTTCGACAGCGACGATGGGAAAACCCGACCCTCCGTTGACGGTTACGATTTCGATATTGAACATGACCTTCGTATGTATCTAGGTGCTATGACTGCTTAGTCTGGAATCTTGCTGATTACTTAATGTCTCAGCGAACGGCCCCTACATCGCCATGATCAATGAACTCCGTAGGCTTAACGAGGATATTATCATCACTGGTGCTCCTCAATGCCCTACTAGCTCCGAGTACTTCTACATGAAGGATATGATCAGCCAGGCCAAGTTTGATGCTCTCTTCGTCCAGTTCTACAACAACCCCGGCTGCGATGCTATCCTGGACCCTAGCGTGTCCTGGGACAGGTTCAACTATGACGACTGGGTGCATATTATCGACCAAAGCGAGTACAGCAAGGACGCCAAGCTCTACGTGGGATTGCCAGCCAGTGCGGCCGCTGCTCCTGCTGGAGGCTACCTTGAACCTGACGCTATGAAAGAACTCGTCTGTGAGCTCAAAGACAAGCCCCATTTCGCTGGTATCTCTCTCTGGGACCTCACTCGCGGCGCCGGAAACGAGGTCGATGGTAAGACCTATAACCAGCATGTCTTGGATGCTCTTCAGTACGGATGCGATCCCATTCCTCCCACCACGACCACGAGCGCCATGGACACCACGACCACAGAAGCGACTTCAACTACAGGTAGCTCAACGACGGAGGTTACAACCACCACCGATACTTCTACCACTTCTGAAGCTTCAGCAACCAGCGCTTCGACCAATTCTGAAGCTTCAACAGCCGAAGCATCAACAACCGATGCTTCTACCACTTCTGAAGCTTCGATGACTGATACTTCAACAACCGAAGCAACCACCAAAGCTTCAACAACTGATGCTTCGACCACCGAGACTGCGTCTATCGACAGCACCAGAACTGACAGCTCCACTGCTGAGATCTTCACGACGGCCACGGAGACTACAGCGGCGACCAACGAGGCTTCAACAACTGCCAGTGACGTCTCCAGCACCGAAGCCTCTTCTGTCGCTACGGATCTGACGGTTACTTCTGATGTTTCCACGGCCACCACAGGAACAGCCACTACCGACGAAGTTTCGATAACTAGCGAGACTGCAACTAACTCGAGCTCTACGTCGACCGACGAGGCTTCCACAAGCAGCACCATGGGAATCAACACTGATGCCACTTCTTCGGCTTCAGAAGCTACAAGCTCGGCTTCCCTGGCCACTGGCAGTGCCTCTGAAAGCAAGCCTACAACCTTGCCAACCACTTTCAGCACCTTTCACGGATGGAACACGACCTGGACCACCGCATCCGCCCAAAGTCAGACTTATGGAAATCCAGGTACTCGATCTACTGCCTTGACCAACGGTGACGCTCCAACCACCACTTCTAAGGCTTCGCCTGTTACCACCAAATGCTCGACTACGGCTTCCGCGGCTTCCATCACCAGTTCGGAAGCAGTCAGCATGATCACAAGCACTGTCTGTAAAACTAGGGTTCATACTGTCAAGTGTCCTCCTGAGGTCGTTGACTGCGCTGCGGGCGGCTATGCTTCCACTGAGACTATCCCTCTGTACACGACTGTCTGCCCAGTGACCACCAAGGCCACGCCCACCCATTATGCCGCGCCCTCTCAGTATGCTACGCCCTCTGAGTACGAGACCAAGACGGTCTACACCACAAGCGTCTATGCCATCACAAAGTGCCCTGCTGAGGTTGCCAACTGCCCCTATGGCTCTGTCACCACCAAGCCCATTCCTCTTTACACCACCGTGTGCCCCG
This sequence comes from Fusarium buxicola, assembly GCA_014899095.1. NCBI lineage: Eukaryota > Fungi > Ascomycota > Sordariomycetes > Hypocreales > Nectriaceae > Fusarium > Fusarium buxicola. The sequence goes on along the minus strand of JAAVUK010000124.1, from coordinate 47,445 downwards.
TGGCTGAGACTGGCGAGGAGCCTCAGCCTGCCCCGACCAAGGTTCCGGGCCACGGCGAGACCACGGAGGTCGTTTCATGGACAACGACTGTCGTGCCCGTAAAGGAGACCCAGCCCGCCAAGGTCTATAAGCCTGCGGCTGAGATTCCCGAAGAGGTGATGGCTAGTGTGGAGGCCACCAGCGCGACCTATACAACCGTTATTGTGCCTCCTGCCACGTTTAAGACTGCCACTAGGCCCGTCGTCACCGAACAGGCCCAGCCCAGCTATATGCAGCCCTCAGGCGTTGCAGCTCCCACCGGTGGCTGCGCTGGTGAGGGTTGCCCTAAATCGGGCGCGGTCCCGATTGCGACCCCTGTTTCCACCCCGATGACACCTGTGACGGCCGGAGCCTCATCTCTCGCGATCAGCCTCACCACCGTGGTGGGTATTGTCCTTTTCCAGGCGTTTGCGGTGTGACGTGGAGGCCATTTTGTTTTCCTATGAATTCCCTTGTTCGTTCGTTCGTTCTCTCGGAGCCTTGGCAGAAGTGTCTTAATAGGCCTCACGACTTCATTTCTTACCATATTGTCAACTACCCTCTCTTTCTACAAGCAAGCCAACTTATGTACCTACCGACTAAATACCAGACCAGTTATTTCATTGAATATAGTTTAAAGCATGTGATTCTATGAGCATAGAGCAATGACCCTTGGCACAGAGGCAATGAGAGACTGAGCTGAGGCTTCTGTAGTGTCTGAAGCCTTTCAATCTGGATTGTTTCTAGAGCTTGGCAATGTGCTCTGCGCGCAGTCTTGAACAAGCACAACATGCACTATGCTCGGTTCTAGATTGCTTGTCGTCCCTTGGCTATTCAATGGTTCGAGACGTCTTTGATTGATGAGCGTTTTACGGCTACTTGAGCGTACATCTCTGAACGCAGAGAAAATACGTCAGCGGCTTACGCTACGGACTATTTAGTGGCGGATTGCCGGGTCGCTCGATGATGATCTGCGGGCTTGGTCGGCGTCTAAGAGCGCAGATCTTTGGACGAAGATAGCAGCAGAATCAGGTGAAGAGACTGGGTTTTGGTGTGGGCGAGCAGGTGGGCAGCCCAAAAATAAAAATCCCCCAAAAAACCATCGCACTTGAAAGAAGTTGATATCAAGATAAGCGTAGGTAGGTAGCATTGGCCCAGACGACCTCATCATTGCATGTCATCATTGCATGCTCGGTTTTGGCTAGGTCAGCACGGCACAGCCTGAGATCTCTCCCACGTTCCGCGCTAACTGCAATTCCATTGTGGCCGAGGGAACACTCGTGTATTCGTACCTATTAACCTACCCCGAATTACCTAGATTTCCTCCTTGGCTTTTTGCGGGTTGTTCCCAGCGGGCCCTCCGGGATATGCTCCAGGGGACGCCTGAAGGTGTGAGTTAAAGTTGGTTGTCTGGACAGATCAGCGAGGGCACTTGGCTTGGCCAAACAACGTCATCGGAGCATATCAAGGCATCTCAGTTACTCCATGCAAACAATTGCATGAGATGAGATCCAAAACTCTTGAGAGGATCATGTGCCCAGGTCAATCAACGCATCCTACTGTATGGTCTTCGGCAGTGATGGATGATGCGTACGTAGACCGTCACGTCAGAAAAGAGTTGAACGCCGCGCTGTTAGGTTCCATGTCATGATGGTGACAGTGGTGGCTGAGTACGTAGTGGTCTACCTACCTTAGGTAGGTAGGTAGTGGGTGTGCTGCCCAAGGAGATATCCCGCTTTTCCCCACCTTTGAACGAAGCTCTCCCCTCCAACAATAATAAACTGAGTTATTAGACACAAAGACAGACTGCATCCTCTCATCAGCAGCCTTCACTCGGCGAATCAACTAAAAGCCTCCTGTGGTCTTCAACGATCCGGCCCAATACCTACTTTTTTCCTGCCCGGTCTTGTCAATATCAGTCAACAACAACCAACAGAAAGAACATCGGCATTGAGAACCTTGTTCCTTGGCCCCTTTTTTTCCCCGTTCCCCGCCTCGAGTATCTGCGACTACTCTTGCTGGCACATACGTATCCTAGTGGCGGGTGCGAGTGGTACATACATAGTCGGCGAACATGTCGGACGCTGGTGACAGGTAAGCAAGGATAGGTTCCTCGAAGAAACAAGCCTTTCCTGTGAGATCTGCTTTGTCATGGCCGCCGTCATCCTTGGCCCTGATACAAATGCAAGCAAACTCACGTAGAATGGGCCACATCACATCTTTAGCCTCTGGCTTGCCCCTCCCAGCATAAAGTCAGTCCACCTACTGACCGCTGTTTATTTTCTCCCCTCCAGCTCCCACAAGCGGTCCAAATCCGCGTCCGCCTTCTCCCTCCTGCGGCGCAAAGATACTCGCGAAGAAGAATCAGGTTCCGAAGACGGGAGGGCCCCGAGAACACCTTCATCCCCCAACCTTGCCATCTCCATGGCGCATCAGACCAGCGTTCGCGGCCACGGGCCCAGTCAGTCCGCCTCCTCGAGCGGTCTCTCGCCCGTCACCTCCCATCAGCAGCACAAGCCTGTGCCATCGCCACCTCAGGAGAAGAGCACCGCCAGCCTCGAGCAGTCCGTCCGCAAGTTCCGGGTCGTCGAGGCCCTCCGGAGCGGTGACACGGCGTCCATCTCTCGCGCCATTCGAGAGACGGCCGAGAATGGTCCCCGAACGAGTATTTCATCACTGGGCGCTTCAGCAAGCGCCCTCGACGACACGACGATCCTTCACCTGGCGATCCAGTGTGCCGAATTCCCAGTCATTGAGTACGTCCTGTCCGACGGGCAAGACTCCATTGATGTAAATGTCCGCGACAAGGACGGCAATACCCCACTCCACCTGGCTGCTGTCCAGGGCCGAACCACGGTAGTCAAGCTCCTCCTCGACCAGAAGGACATCAACGATGCCATTGCGAATGCGCAGGGCAAGTTGCCACTGGACGTGGCCCGAAACCCTGAGATTTTCCAACTCCTCCAGCTCTCGCGATCGCTCTTCGCCGAGGCCAAGGTCAAGCAGGTTCAGGAGCTGATCGCGCGGGGCAACTATGGCGCGCTCGCCGGAGTCCTCGAGGAGCACCGCGTCAAGACCGTTCTCGACATCAACAGCCCCGAGTTTGCTTCTGAGCCCTTCACGGTTCAGACCGGTGGCACCTTACTCCACGAGGCCGCGAGAAAGAGGAACACCAACCTCATCCAGGTTCTTCTGCTCCACGGTGCTGACCCGTTCCGACGCGATCGAAAGGGTAAATTGCCTCAGTCCGTGACCAACGATGATGCTACAAAGGCCATCCTAAAAAAGTCGCCCGCGGCCGTTGCGGCCCAGCGTGGAATTCAAGAGAAGGCGGTACTTGGACAAGCCGCCTCTCAGGGTGCAGCTGGTTCTACCGCTGGCGACCCTCTGGCTGGCCGAGAGGCTCGCGAGATGAAGGGCTACCTCAAGAAGTGGACCAACTATCGAAAGGGCTACCAGCTGCGATGGTTCGTGCTGGAGGATGGAGTCCTCAGCTACTACAAGCACCAGGATGATGCAGGTTCCGCATGCCGCGGTGCCATCAACATGCGAATTGCAAAGCTGCACATGAGCCCGGACGAGAAGACAAAATTCGAGATACATGGCAAATCTTCCGTCAAGTACACCCTCAAGGCGAACCACGAAGTCGAAGCCAAGCGGTGGTTCTGGGCCCTAAACAACTCGATCCAATGGTCCAAGGATCAGGCCAAGGAGGAAGAGAGACGAGCGGCTCGGGGCGCTGAGTTGCTGAGGCAAGCCAAAGACCAAAGCACCCTCTCCCTCCAAGAGTCGCACAGCGAGAACACCAGCGTGACGGACCTGCGCAGGAATAGCTCCCAATTTGCGAGCAGGTCATTCTCGAAGATCTCTTCCGTCGACCAGAGACCAAACCACCCTAGCCCCGGCACCACTGGCAGCTTTGAGGATGATGAGTTTGTTGACGTCCAGACAGACGTGGATATGTCGCGGGTGCCCAGGAACGGCGGTGCGACCACGCATAATGATGACGATGAAGATGATTATGGCGATGACATGAGCATGCATGAAGAACCAACCGCCACAAAAGATGCGCTTAACATCACGGCCCAGTCGGCCAAGCTTCAGCTCGAGACTATGTCTCAAGTTCACCAAGCCCTCATCCGCGAGCTTTCCCAGAATCCCAACACGACACTCTCCGATCCCAATGTGTCTCAAGCGCTGGGCACGTACGATGCGGCTATTAGAAGCTTGTCGACCCTCGTGGCAGACCTGATGCGGATATCCAAGGATCGTGATTCCTACTGGCAGTACCGCTTAGATCAGGAGGCCAACATGCGCCGCATGTGGGAGGAGAGCATGGCACAGGTGGCGCGTGAGCAAGAGGTCCTGGAGGCGCGGGTTGGGGAAGCAGAGAAGAGGAGAAAGGCGACAAAGAGGACGCTTCGGGAGGTCATCGAGAGCGGCATCCCAATTGCCGAGCCTCCTGTTGAAGGGACGCTTGCAGAGCAGCACCTCGATGATGATAAGGAGAAGGAGGATGAAGAGGGGCAGTTCGAGGACGCGGCAACGAAGCTGCCTCCGGTAACACCCAAGTCACCTACGATGAAGAGTCTTCGGAGGAAGCCTACGATTATTGTCGACCTGTCTGAGAGCGAGTCTGAAGACGAGGATGAGTTTTTCGACGCTGTGGACGCCGGACATGTGAAGGTGTCCGAACTGCCCATCGAGGAGGTCAAGCCAGAGATTCAAGACATTGTTGTATCTGGAGGCCTGGACCTCAGCTCCTCTTTCAAGGGTTACGAGAACGGTATCAGGAAGAAACTCAAGATGGATGCTGACGAGCGACCTAAGATTTCTCTTTGGGTAAGTCTTTCTTTTCTTGCTTCAAGTTGACGACGCTAATAAGAACTAGGGTATTCTGAAGTCAATGATTGGCAAGGATATGACCAAGATGACTTTGCCTGTCTCGTTCAATGAGCCGACTTCACTCCTCTACCGCGCTGGTGAGGATATGGAGTACGCAGACTTGCTCGACCTCGCTGCGGATCGAACCGACTCGATTGAACGACTTATTTACGTGGCTGCTTTCGCGGCGAGTGAATACGCCTCTACCATCGGTCGCGTTGCCAAGCCATTCAACCCTCTGCTAGGAGAGACTTTTGAGTATGTGCGGCCTGATAAGAACTACCGCTTCTTCATCGAGCAGGTCAGTCATCACCCTCCAGTTGGTGCCGCACATGCAGAGTCCCCCAAGTGGTCATACTGGGGCGAGTCGGCTGTCAAGTCCAAGTTCTATGGTAAATCTTTTGACATCAATCCTCTGGGCACCTGGTTCCTGAAGTTGCGGCCGGCAGCTGGAGGCAAGGAGGAGCTCTACACGTGGAAGAAGGTGACATCGACCGTCATTGGCATCATCACCGGAAACCCCACGGTCGACAACTATGGAACAATGGAGATCAAGAACTGGACCACGGGTGAGGTGGCTACCGTCGAGTTCAAGCCACGTGGATGGAAGGCATCCAGCGCATACCAGGTCTCTGGCAAGGTCCTCGATGCCTCTGGAAACGTGCGGGTGAGCCTGGGCGGTCGATGGAATTCGAAGCTGTATGCCCGCCTGACGCCCGGCTACGAGGCGGCTGTCGATGAGCCCAAGGAGAGCAGGGAGGGCGGAGACATGCGCGGGGACATGCACCATGGCGGTCTTACTGACCCCAATCGTGCATACCTCATCTGGAAGGCCCACGAACGACCTACCGGCATCCCGTTTAACCTGACGCCCTTCGTCTTGACATTCAACCACATCGATGACCAGCTCCGACCTTGGCTTCCCCCCACGGACTCGCGTCTCCGACCTGATCAGCGTGCCATGGAAGATGGAGAGTACGACTTCGCTGCCGATGAGAAGAACCGCCTGGAGACAGCACAGCGAGCACGACGACGCATCCGTGAGGAACGAGGCGAGGAGTTTGTTCCGGCGTGGTTCCACAAAGCCCGCTGCGACATCACGGGCGAGGAGTACTGGCAGTTCAACGACAAGTACTGGCAGCAGCGCCAGAAGGCCGGGCCAGAGGGCGATCCCAGTGTGGCATGGGAAGGATTAGAGCCGATTTACGAAGACCATGTGGACGAAGATGAAGATGAGGGCACTATACGGTAATTCCATTCTCTGACGTTGACTTGGGTCAAGGATCGATCTAGCAAAAGAATCAAGTTTTGAGAGGGGCCTCCAATTTACGCATTTGAAGATTGGTGGGGGATGATGAAGAATCTTGTATAGATAGAGATTGAGTGTTTAGGATACTAGTTGCAATCACATGTTGCCGTTCAAACAAGTAGGTGCCGTATAATGCTCCTTCTTGGTGATGTTGGTGATTTGCCGTCTTGTTAACCGGACACGGAGAATGATGGATCCAGTCACGGGCTGGCCACTAATTAGGTACCTAGACTAGACTATGTACTCGGCCGACTCGGCCCCACGGCGGGCTGCCACTCCGAACCTCGGCAAATCATGCTATCAGGGGCGGGTTACGTATGAGGCTCCGGTGTACAAAGGCAACACATGGAAACCTCATCTCCTCTCAGCATTCTCATCCAATCCCAAGTGAAGAGCCGACTGTCACATTTGTGCCCATTTCGCCATCTTGCAGAGGTCGCGCAATTGTCGCGATAAAGTCACAAAGATGCCGCCCATGGAGGATAGGCCTACGCTGCTGCGGCCGCCGGAGCACGATGCTGGGCAATCGCTGATTGAGAATGTGCTGGACGTGACGGAGCTCAAGGTCTTGGGTCCTGTAAGTGCTCACCATGTGTGCATGTGTTCTCTCGTGGGGTTGACCCCTGTTCGCATCTCATCTCATCTCATCTCATGACAAGTCCTCTCATCATGACTTGTCAACATTGCTAACTCGTCACAGGATGTCTTCACAAATACTCGCCCGCAGTGGCATCCCCCGGGTGCCCGTGGCATCTACGGTGGCGCCGTCATCGCGCAGTGCCTCGCCGCGGCGCAAAAGACAGTCCCCGAGACATTCCTCGTCCACTCATGCCACTGCTACTTCCTCCTCGCGGGCTCATCCGAGACTCCTATCCTGTACCACGTTGAGCGCGTCCGCGACGGCCGCTCCTACGCGACGCGCACCGTCCAAGCCCGCCAGAAGGGCGCCTGCATCTTCACCACTACCATCAGCTTCGTTCGCGAGGCCAGCACCGCCAGGAAGAGGAGCGAGGTGCGCCATGCGGCGAGTCTACCCAAGAATGTGACCGCGCCGCCGGATGATTGGGATGGCGAGCCCGAGTGGGCGCGTACGGGGCCCTTTCAGAGCCATAGGATCGAGGTCCTCGGGGCGAAGGATCCGGAAGCTAAGCCGCAGGACCGCAAGTGCAGACAGTGGATGCGTTCGCGGCACAAGATCTCGGCCGAGGGCGGGCACCAAGCGCACTTGAACGCGCTGGCGTACATGTCAGATAGTTACTTTATCGGGACCGTGTCGCGGATTCACGGGCTGTGGCGGTTTCCTTTCTCGCCAGAAGAAGTTCCGTCTCTGGACGAGAAGACACAGGAACAGGTCAAGCACCTGTGTGAGTTCGAGGGCATGGGGAGCAATGTGGAGGACTGGAAGGGTCGGCCGCAGGTAGGGATGGTTGTGAGTCTGGATCACAGCATCTACTTTCACGAGCCAAGGGCTGTAAGGGCGGATGAGTGGATGTTCACTGAGATGGAGAGTCCGTGGGCGGGAGACGGGAGGGGAGTCGTCACACAAAAGATATTTGGTAAGGACGGGGCGTTGCTGGCGACGTGTTTTCAAGAGGTGAGTCTTTATCCATTTCGAGGTTCTTCTCGAGAACCATACTGACTGATGATACATAGGGCGTTGTTCGACTCAAGCAGGACGGAGGAGAAAAGGGCGCAAAGCTGTAAGATGATGGGGTTCTAAGATACTGTACTGCATTTAGATGGCAAGATTAAGGATTGAAATAAGACGAGAGATATGTGGAACGGATACCAACTTCAGGCCAACCAATACTTTGCATAACATATTTTACCAAGTCCAGAGTTCAACCATTTTTCAACTGTCTACCTATCTAGTATCATTCACGGCCATTCCCCAATGAGCCATCAGGCATTTGCCTGTTCAGGTCGAACAAGGGCTATTCATCTCTACAATGTGTAGAACATTCAGGCGTGTTCAGAACAGTCAAGGACAAGACACCTGAAATATAGTATGAGGCTCAGATCCGTCTCTTCACTCTACGCTCTGACATATTCTCTGCGACTAACCCCTTTCTTGACAATGTGCTGAGAGGTCTACAGCCTCTACACGGTGTGCGCTCACTGCGATGAGGGCAGGCTCTCCAAGTGCAGCCGCGGCACTTCTCTCATGAGCCTCATAATGAAGTGCTCCAGGCCGGAGACGGCAGTCGAGCTTGTTGTGGGATGGTGCCCACAGTGCTTTTGAATTGAACGGTCAGAAGGAAAAACGATGGAGGTGATGAGTCTCGAATAAATCCTTTGATGAGTGGCTGAACGGTTGTTTTAATAAGCTTCCGGCGTTGGAAAAAGCCCAGGGGCGGTTTCGTGTGACACAAAGAGTGTGCATGCAATCCAATCCAATCCAATCCAATACATGACGTATGTACGGATATCATGCGCGGATTGAGCGTCCCCTGCCCAAGTTAATAAGCCAGCCCCTGCAGAGATGAATTGCACTCTCCACCCTTTTGCCCTGCAAGGAAAACAGAGCCGAATTCCAGCAAAATACCGAAAACCGAGTACGGATACCGTGCATCCTTATTGTCAGTCGACCGCACCTATCCGCCAAGGTCTGAGAGTGAGAAATGCCTCACGCAGTACGTACTCGCCTCAGCTGAAAGCCACTAATGCTCTCGAGTATACAGTAACGCCCGCCGGCTGATGGTTGGGGTGTCGAGCTAACAGACAAGGGCGTCTTCTGCTGCAAAAAGTGGCACTGCTGTTGCACGGATACTGTACTTATCGCCAAGAGGTTCCCTCAGGATCCTTCATCCTTCTGCAACGTGGGCCCAGGTTGAAAGTGGCTGAGCCTTCACATGAGCACGACAAGGAGGAGCTTCCCTGCTGGAGAAGCTGCCTAGAGGTAGATCTACACCCCGCGCTGCCCTGGAGCCTACAGTAGTAGCCGGCTAGGCTGAATGGGTTGGTTAGTGGCTCCATTCCATTGCTTATAGTGGATGGATGGTGAGTGGGCACCGGTGGAGGGCCCCTGGGAAGGTCCGGGGGGCGTCGTAGGCGATCGTCCGTCCCGTTCTGCCGTTTTGCGATACTTCCCCAGAACCTTTCCTCAAATAACCTCCCTTTCCTCGAGCAAGATTTGTTATTTCGTGAGATACGGTTCTTCATCGTTCCTTTTTTATCTGTCAAGGGGTAGTCAAGATTGGGCGCAAGAAACGTTGGATACCTAGACGCGCCAACAACGACCATATCGACGATGCGTACACCCTCACTCCTCATCTCCCTCGCCGCGGGAGCCTCTGCTGGCACCGTCTTGGCTCCATTCGTAAAGCAGAGGTTCAACCTCGGACCTTCGATCGACAAGCGCGACACATTGGACCTCGAAGCTCTCAACAACGTCACCGGAGGCGGCTACTACGCCGAGTTCGAAGTCGGCACCCCGGGCCAGAAGATCAGCTTCCTCCTCGACACCGGTAGCAGCGACACTTGGGTCAACTCTGACGACACCGACCTCTGCAACAGCGAGTCGTTGCAGTTGCGGAATGGCTACTGCATGGCCACATGTATGTCTGTGTCTATGCCGTGCCATGGGCTCCGTTCCAAGAAATAGATATTGAACAAGACGGTGCTGATACAAGCAACAGTCGACCCCGATGACAGCCGCACATACAAGGTAGTCGATCGCAACGGCTTCGACATCACCTATCTCGACACCCGCCGAATCAAGGGCGACTACTTCCAAGACACTGTCGCTATTAATGGAAAGACTATCAAGAACCAGCAGCTTGGTCTCGCTTCCCGATCTGTTCGCCCAACCGGCATCATGGGCTTAGGCTTCGCTGCCAACGTCGCTGCCGACAAGGCATACAAAACCGTCATTGACAACATGGTGTCCCAGGGCCTCATTGATAGGGCGGCTTTCAGTCTCTGGCTCGTACGTGACCCTCCAAAGGCGCTTGGTTATTCCGCCAAGAATCCCGACTAACGTGCCACGCTTAGAACGACCTCAGCTCCGATGAGGGATCCATCCTCTTTGGCGGCATCGACACGGAAAAGTTCATCGGCAAGCTCACGACTCTGCCCCTCGTAGCTGAACCACAATCTTTGAACAACAACATCACCTCCTTCAGTGTCGCCATCGAGGGCTTCGAGATAAGGACCTCAGGCAACCAAGACAAGGTTGACCTGGACGCCTTGAGCTCCGACACCATCGCCATTCTCGACTCTGGTTCCACCATTTCCCTCCTGCCCGACAGCCAGGTCCAGAACATTTTTGGCGCATATGACGTCCGCAGCGTCCAGGGCGTCGCAGTTCCCTTCGTAGACTGTGCCTACGGTAAGGACAAGGGCAAAGGCATTAGCTTCGAATTCAAGTTTAAGGGGAAAACCATCTCTGTACCTATGAGTGGCATGGTCATCGACGCCTTCGCAGACAAACAAGAGGCTTTTGCGGATCCACGATTAGCCGAGTTGTTCGACGGCTGGGACAGCGTCTGCATGTTCGGCATCAGCTCTGCCCGCAACTACGGCATCAAGACCGACAGTTTCGCCCTCCTCGGCGATACCTTCCTGCGCTCCGCCTACGTCGTCTATGATCTGGCCAACGAGCAGCTCGGCATCGCCGAGGCCAACTCCAACACGAGCAAGAGCAACATCGTCGAGCTCAAGGAGAATGAAACGAAACTCCCCGATGTCAGCGGTGCCTCCGGTAAGTCCCCCACTGCTACTGACGACTCTACCTCCTCTGGCTCCCGTCCTACAGTCACTGTCACCGCCGGATCTGACGCGTCCTCAGGCAAATCCGGCGCCAATGATAATAATGACGACAACGCGGCTGGTCACCTGGCCCCTGCTTTCATGGCTTCGCTCATGATGGCTGTGGGTGTTGCGCTGGCGGTCATGTAAGGGCTGGTAGAGTTCAGTAAGGAGGAGGAGAGATCGGCGTGAGCATCGGACATGGGACATACGGATAGATGTATTTCAATATCGCATTGGGGGAGAGAATCCTCGGTCAAGATCAACGGCAAACAGCATGTATATACGATACCCCTCGTTGGAAATTTGTCATTTTGAACATATCAACCATCTGTTCATTGGCCCCCGTACGGACTCGTGCTCGTGCAAGACAACGCGAGACATTTCATCGTTTGGCTCGAAAACGAGGCTCACACAGCCCAACGGGTTCACTGATAGTCGATCCTTTGGACTAGGAATCAACATATATAGGCTTGCTGGTTCACTCTTATTTCACTCTAATTAACAACCCTCAAGTCTTGTTCCCAAACGTAACCTTCACGTGAAAAGCCCAACGCCCGGCCCAGTTTATCCTCCCATACTCCGACGATGACAAAAGCGAGTCTCTTAACCCATCTTATTATACCGCTCTCTCGCCTTGTCCTGCACCGTGTTCACGTAATCGGTGTAGCTGTTCTTCGTCTTACGCTCCGCCAACTGCACTGCATCACCGAGGTTGCCGCCCTCTGCTCCGAGACCAACGCCCTCCTGGTAGGCGTTGGTAACAATCGCATCAGTGCGACCATCCCCATTCGCACCCAAACCGGCACCGGTTGACCAGCCCATCTTGGCGAGCATGCCAGCTCCCTTGGATTGGGCAGGCTTAGCCGGCTGCGCATTCTCCTCTGGCTTCGGGGCCGGTTTGGGTTTGCCCTGTGGTGCAGGCGCAGGCTTAACGGGCTGACTGTATGCTTGTCGTCTCTCCTTGGCGCGGTCGCGATACTGGGATGCTGCGGATGCTGTGTCTTCGTTCTCCTGGGGTTGCTTCTGAAGTCTCTTGTCTCGGGCGGCCAACCTGGGCTGGGCGGCCTTGACCTGCTCTTCATTCTCCATCGCGTTCTTGTGGTTGCGGGACTTCTCGTGGATGTTAACTTCGTCCACCGACTTGTATTTGCGCATGCAGATGAGACACATCAACCGTTCGCGGTCAACATACGAGATTGGCGGCTCCTCTGAGACCGCGGCTGGTAGTGCTGTGTCGTCAGACGTAGCTTCTGCCTCAGGCGCAGCCGGCTTGCTGGAGACCGCCGGCTCAGGGGCACCGAGCTTCGTCGCTCCAGATATTGAGATTTTGATGGCAGTCTGAGCCTTGGATCCGTCTGCTCCGTTTCCTGAAAGATTTATGCGCAGAGGCGTTCGGTTCACATCACTCAGCTCAGGCTTCTCGGATCCATCATCCTTGGCGTCGCGGAGCTCGTCCCTCTTTCGCTGCCACATGGCCATCTGGCCAGCCATTGGCACGAATTTCTTGGCGGAAGACGTGGGCAAATTTCCATCTGCTTTACGCTTCTTCGGCTTCTTGTCACCGCCTTCATCAGCGGGTACCTTCGAGGCTTCCTCACCATCTGGAGGCTGTGTAGTCAACACCTGCTGGCTGGGGTAGACGTGGAAGTCCCGGTAGCGAACACGAAGGCTCGTGTTGAACAAGGGGTTGAACGACATGTGCTCAATTGCAGGTGCCACCTCCCGTTCTTCAGGTACAAAGACGCCTAAATGGGTGCTGGACACCGTTACTGGGCAGGCCGCAACGGTGAATGACCGTGATTTATGAAATTTGGTCATGGCAGCTGTGGCGTCCTCCACAGTCCAGAACTCGGCGAACCCATACTTGAACGACTCGTTGGTGTTGGCGTCACGCATGAGGAACACGCGATGCAAGGACCCGGGTCGAGCGCCATAGCCTGTCGTATCACCAGTTGGTGCTGTTGACTTTAACTTTGGGGCTCCGTTTGAGTTGTCCTTGCTGTTGTTGTCTGGCTTCACAAGTTCCAGACTCTTCAGATCATTCGCCAGCATGTCCTCGTTCACGAACGATGCCAATGGGTAGACGACGAGAATTTGAGATGGCACGTCTGCGGCATCGGCCAAGCCGGTAAGGCTATGCTGCCACGCTGGAGCTAGTTAATAGCATTAGCTTCGGTATAACTGAGTGATTAAACCTGACTCACCGGTCTGGGGTCCACCGCAGATCTTGCATTTGACCCGAGTAGAGTAATTGGAAAAGTCACACTGCCCTTGGTCAGTAGATGAGCCTGTATTGCATAGCAAAGAGACCTACTGTAGGGCAGATCCAGTTGCCTCCGGAAGCTCCTCGGGCATCAACCTCGTCACGATTATCGCGGCTGCGGGCGTAGTGAATGTAGGCATCAAACCTCCCTTCTGGTGCATCATCAGTGGGGTGCGCCAATCCAACGAGAAGCTTTGGATAATGCTCTCTCATAAAAGCAGCCGCATGATCGACCTCCTGAAATTGAACAAACGCTCGGCGATGTCCTGTCCGCATATGTTAACGACGGTGAATCAACGTGAGCTAGGTCGCAGATCTCACCCTTGGAAGCGGAGACTCGAACGTCAATCGAAGGGAACTCGGCGGCGATCGAGTTGCTCAGAATACTGTCTCGCAGCTGCAGGCTCTTCAATTAGTCTTGCAAACTAATACATTGGGCCGTTGATCGGATATGGGGTCCGACGCCGTTGTTCGCAAGTCAGAAACCAGCGGCGCGGAGGTTCACAAATCGGAGTGTTCTCCTGGACAACCGGTTTCCAACTCGATGACCAGAAGCCTTTTCCGGGGCTTGAAATCAATTGCTCAGATCGGCAGGGTACCAACCTCATTCGACGATATGCTGAACGGTAAGCCTTCGAGAATGACGGTGTCGCTGGGCTTGCCGGCTTCCCGAGTTGGGCTATGGGAAGGACTGCGGTTGTGATAGCTTGCTGATGGTGACTGAGACCGTGGATCTTCGTCATATCGGTGCCGTCCTTTTACGCTTCGAGATCTCTCATCCTCGTATCGGTCACGACCATGATGGCCCTTGTCAACGCAGCCATCATCATACATGCCGCCATAGTCATGTTCATCCCGAGCATTGTGCCGTGCACCTCGCGAGGCGCCGCCTCTTCTTGAACATCTATCATCGAAGCGCCCAGGTCGGCGATCGTGTTCCCTGTCGTAGCGCATATCGTCGTCCCGGTGCCGAGAGTCTCCTCCCCGTGGTTCGTCGTGGAAAGCTTGTTTGGGCGGAGACCTGGAATGATCTCGCCGTCCCGTGGGGAAGTTAGCCGCCAAGCTCAAATCATCCATGGAGGTCCTTCTCGAGCAATCCATCTCTGCTTGAGGCGCGGGTTGTGTGTTTACCCTGCCGCGATCGGTAGCCGGCATCTCGGTCATGTTGGTCATCGCTTTGGTTCATACTTCGTTCGTCACCCTTGGCTCGTTGAGGGGATCGCGTGGGGTGATCGTCGTGCATAACGGCACCAGCTCGTACGGTAACCAACAAAGAATAGGGGGCGCAATGAAAAATGATAAAGAGAAATGTCAGAGTTGCATGTTGCATGTGGAGGAACAGGCAAGGCGACCAAGAATGCACAGAGGTTAACCGGTGCTTAGTCATCGTGACCTGGAGCAAAGTCAGGCTACCTATAGGTAGGACTCTGAAATAGGTCCAGATACAGTACAGTACAATTCTTGTGAGGCTCTATCAAAGAGACTTCATGGAATAACTAGAGGGAATAGTCACTTGAAGAACTGAACTGAATGTTATGGACATGCTGCGCTGACTACGACTTCTACTATGATGTGTCAAAAGAAGCCAAACCCACTTGATCAAGGTCCTATCCTCTCACTCTCCCAGAAAAACATATTCTCGAATGCAGGTGATTCAAGTCACTCACCCTCCTCAAATAGAGTGTAACATACGCAACATGACAAGCTCAGAAAATACCCAACAAGTCTGGGAAATGTCAGATGAAGGCTGCCATGTTGCCCTAACCCACGATCATCTCAACGCCCAGGTCATCATGGACCGTGTGCGCAGCCCCTCAGCTGGCGCTATTGTCCTCTTTGCAGGCAAGCTCACCCATGTCCTTGATCACTTGTTCCAATGGATATTAACAAACATATGTAACATCCAGGCACAACCCGCGATAACTTTGCCAGCAAGCCCGTCAAGGAACTCCAATACACAGCCTACCACCCACGCGCCCTGCGCTCCATGCTCACCATTGCAAGGGACGTCAGGGAAAGGCACTGCCTCCTCGGTGTGGCAATGGTGCACCGTCTCGGCACCGTGCCCATCGGTGAGGAGAGCATATTGATCGCTGTGTCGGCGCCGCACCGGCAAGCGGCGTGGCGGGCTGGTGAGGAGGCGCTGGAGGAGTGCAAGTCCAAGGTCGAGGTGTGGAAGCGTGAGGAGTTTGAGGGTGAGGAGGGCGTGTGGAGAGCGAACCGGGATGGGGTTATGGGACAGCGAGAGGGGACTTGAGTGTGCTTGAATGGTCGTTGGAAGCGAGACTCATGTTGGGTGAGACAAATGATCTTGTTGTCAATATATATACGCTGAAACTATACACATTCCAATCGTCCGTCTTGCAGTATCATGAAGCGCCCATGGCATAAAACCCACCGCGGCCGCAAAAGCTCCAAAATCCAGCCGCTAACCCACATCGTTTTATCATGTCCGCAACTTCGCTCTAACCTTCCATGACCATCCTTTTCCAATTATCATCGCCATTATGAAACCTTGGGCGTTTCTTTCTGGTAGACCGGCGGGGGCTCCCTAAGGAATTCGAAGGGACACTGGGGAGGATGCTTTGCCCCGCTGCAACCGCCAAACATCACTATCGGAAATATAAGCCCGAGTCCAAATACTAGATCTTGAGGATGTTGCTCGACTTACTGATATGGCCGTAGTAGGCCTCTGTAAATGTGACGTCTGTACCCAGTCCTTGGACCTCAACGTCTTCTGTGAACGCCGAAGGGTAGACGATGATACCATACTCGGCATGCAGAATCTTCCAGAACTCTAGAGGTAGCCTAGGTATTCCGGTCAGTTAAATTATGACAATCATCAGAGTTAGAACAAGAGGGGGCTGCTTACTTGTACTGGCCATGCTTGACACATGCGTGCATAAACAGGCAGACAGTCTCGAGGACCAGGCGGCCCTCATTGATGGCATCGTCTAGCTGCTCGTTCTTGAGGTCGTACACTCGTTTTAGGCGTTCCTCGGAGCAGCACATGGCGATAGACCATCCCTTTGCAATCTTTTCGATATCTTGCTCTGGCCAGTCTGCCATAGCTGCTGATGCTGTGGTTCTGGAACTTGGAGGGGTTGGTTGCGACGGCGACGGCGACGGCGATGGCGATGGCGACGGCGACGGCGATGGCGATGGCGATGGCGATGGCGATGCTTTTCTCGATGATAATTGAGTCACTTGCTGTAAGGATTTAAAGGGGGGAATGTTGTAAATGATGAGAATGAGAAAATTGGAAAGATTTGAGTAGAAGAGATCATGAGGACCTCCTCGACTCAAGTAGGTACTTGGGTTCATGTCCATTCAGGTGCCCGGTCACCACCTCCAGCTCATACCTTAAGATACCTTACCTATGCGAGGACCGCGAGGCGCGTGGGAGGAAGCCATCAAGGTGCCTCCTTCTGACTATCCTCCACGTCCCTGACTTAAGCAAGCACGCCCACCAATCACGATGGCCTGAAGATGGCCTGAAGATGGCCTGAAGATGGCCTGAAGCAGCGCATCCCCTTGTTCGAAGCGTTTGCGGCTCTGGTCGGCGTGGGGTCCGTTATGGCATCACAAGAGGGGGAGGGGCAACTTGGAGAACCCTTCTGGCCTCTCTTCCTCATCACATCTCGTCATCGTCTCATGCCCCATCCGACCGGCCGATCACGGGCTGGCATGAAATTCTCTCAGTTAGGTACCTAAGTTCCAATGATGAAGAAAAAAACGGGATAGAATTATGTTAGGTAATACCAAGGTATGGACGTCGTATGGCCCGGGTCTTGTTGCCCGTCCATCTATAGGTAGGTAATATACTAGGTAGGTCATCAAAAGTCGATCGCTCATGGTATCTCTTCGCTCCAAGTCAATCCAGTCCATAAAAATACAGCCCCGTCCCCTCAAAGCACACAAACACCGCATCAGCCTTCTACAAGGCGAAGTTCTCGGTGTGCAAGAAAATCTCCTCCAATTCATCGTCGCCCCAAATCTCGGCTTGCAGTCGTGCTACCGTGTTGGCAACACCAACTCTCATGGCCGGCGGCCCGCACACAAACACCGCCGTGCGCCGGCCGAGAATGCCCCGCCCATCGGCGCCGCCTGTGGCCCATTCCTTGAGCATGTAACCCAGGTCCGGGCGGCCATATTCCACGCTCCAGCCTCCATCGATCTGGTGCGGCACGGGGAATGCGAAACGCATCAAGCTCTTCTGGAACTCGGTCGGGGTCTGGGGGAAGCCAAAGTCAAATCCGGATGGCGGGCCAAACGTGGATGTAGGGCGTGGCCTCGCCGATTCCAGATTGGTAGTTCGGAGGTGAGCAAGCTCCGGAGGCCGAACCGGGAAGGCTTCTTGTTCTGTAGGCATTGACTCCGGAAGTCTTCGAGGGGACGCCGGTGCGTAGTTAAAGTAGGGTGGGTTTTCCTTGGTCAAGGGTCTGAAGCGGAAATCGCCATCCTTGGCAGGCTCATCGGCATCTTCGATGGCGGGCTTCTTGTCTTCGGGATAGTCGCGGCTCTCGAGCCTCTTTAGGGACTCCTCCCGGTTCGTAGGCGGTGGTCCGGGGGGTGGAGGTGGGAATGAGTGAGGTTGGAGGTACTTCTGCTGCGGAAGAGCTGTGATGCGGTCCTCATCCTCGGCGCGAAGCTCGCGCTCACGTTCGGGATTACCCTGAGCCTCGGATTGGATCAACGCCGAGTTTCGTTTAGATGCAATGCCAGCCACAAACCCATCCAGCTTATCGTGGAACATGTGGCTCAGTGCCCTGGGCCCATTGGGACCGTTCTGGTTGAAGGGATCTGGGGCATCCACACCGGGACGTACCCTCACAGCTGATGTGACAAAGAATTTGCAAGTGACGCTCTCAGGAGGAGCAGCCTCTCGACAGATGCGTAGCTCTTCGCGGAACCAGTCCATCGCCTCGAGTCGCTTCAGAGCCCAGACGACCACAACCTTCTTGGTGATTGCTTTGCCATCTCGCATTCTCTTAATGAGGTTCAGGAGCTGCGACATGAGGGCAGTGATGCCACTGCCTCCTGCAATGAGGATGCATGTATCGAAGGCCGCGAGATCACGGCGCATGCCACCGTATGGGCCGTCCAGGAAAGCACGGTAGGTATGGAATGGTCCCTTTTCGATCGCCGTCTCC
This sequence comes from Fusarium buxicola, assembly GCA_014899095.1. Lineage (NCBI taxonomy): Eukaryota > Fungi > Ascomycota > Sordariomycetes > Hypocreales > Nectriaceae > Fusarium > Fusarium buxicola. The sequence goes on along the minus strand of JAAVUK010000124.1, from coordinate 29,066 downwards.
AAGACCTTACGGGTGAATCCTCCGTAAGGTCGAAAGACCAGAGTGCAGTCACGATGCTCTTCACCGTACTCTGAAGGGAAGTCGTCACTGCAGAGCGACGCGATGGTAAAAGGGTGGTTCTCAAATATGGAGATACCCGGCATTCGGAGATAGACGTATTGGCCAGGCTTCCATCGCATCTGAGTTGGGATGGTAATCTTGATGGCGTTCTCGGTCATCAGAGTAATAGCAGCCTCGTCGCCGACCATGAACGACATGCGCCAAGGCTTTGTCCAGTTGAGCTTGAACAGTCTCCAGGCGTAGCAGAATACCCATATGGCCACTGTGGTCCAGAGGTAGGCCCACGACATGAGGAAGTTTTTTGTGTGCCAGAAAAGGAGACCGACGTAGATGATGCCAACTGGAACATGAAGCATGACAAAAATCTCGTATGCGACTCTCCTGATGAAAGGAAGAGAGGCAACACACAGCCAGATGAGAGGCACGAGACAGGCAATGCCAGTGCCGTAGATAATACCACTACCACCAGGGAACAAGCGTTGGAACACCTCCATGCCGCCATCATCCCACACGGGCTGGATATAAAAGGGGATAGCGTGGACGAGTGAGAGGAATAGACAGATATAGCCGGCCCACCGGTGGAACACGTTGAGTCGCTCGGGGCCGATGCCGATGAGAAGGGTCAAGAGATTTGCCTTCATGCTGGTCGCGATGATCCAGGGCGTCAAGGCGACAGCGATCATTCCCGACCGGATCGCCAATGGTGGTGAGCCAAACTGAATGCTCTGCCAGTACAGAGGTTGCTGAAGAAAGCAGTAGAGGACGACAAAGACGAGGGCGATGAAGACGGTAGTTAGAACGGCCAATGATGAAAACGTGAGCCGGCGTTTGCCCCATACAAAATCCGGAATAGGACGGTAGAAGATCCATCTAAACAAAGCCAAAGTGTCGTTGATGATGTTAACCGAGGAGAAGTGTGCCTTTGGTCGAAAATTCTTCTCGCCCGTCATCTCACCACCTTCGGGGAAGAAATGCTGGCTCTGGCCGGATTGCATCCCGGACATGGCATATTCAGCCTCCATGTTGTACAAGTGCTGATAATGTTCCTCCACTTCCTGCTTATAGATGGCCTGTCGGATCTTGTCCTGCCAGAAGTGCCAGACGCGCATCAAGATGACGGTGCCAATCAGGGCGAGCGCAAAGTATGACCATCCTCGGCCATACTTTCCAGACTTGTCCCATGGATCGACTGTATGTGCCTGGACGAGACCAGGCGGGCTTGTGGGCGTAAGAGGGATGGAAATGCGCTTGATGAGATACGAGAAGGTATTTGTGGCCTTGTCAACGACCTCGCGGATATGTAAGTTGGGAGCCATCTCGACCAGCGGCAGAGCTCCAGCGCAGAGTAATAAGTTGGGCGACGGAGCGCGTTGAAGGCTCCTTCTAGTTCGTCATCCGGCGAGTTACGGGATGCTGTCAAGTTCGCTGATCGGTGTACGGAGGTTACAGAAGATGAGGCGAGGTCGAGTGTTTGAAGAGGCGACTTCAGCTGACTGTTCTATCGATTCCTGTATGGACTGGGGTCTATTGGTGCATAAGGAGATACGGAACCAATCCAAACCACACCAAGTCGAAGAATACCAGACCCTTCGATTGTATGTAGAGAGACAACGGCACAAACGATAATAAACGAAAGGATGCAAACACGCCTTGGGCTGGGGAGAGTTGGGAGAGCGAAGGATTAAAACAAGAGCTATGGTGGAGTCCGGGTGGGCATGCGGCCGGATATATGGCCTCAGACGATCGGATCCTCACCGTTGGGCGGAGCAGAGAACCTGAACAGGGTTCATGCCTCTTGTGATATGGCGGCGGCAAGCTTGTCACTCTGGGCATGGATGGGCAGAGGTGATTTTCGATACTATTGCCATGTGGGAAGAGTCGGTGCAGAAGTCGTGCAGTGGCCAGTCAATCACAGCAGGGAGCATGTGTGAACGGTGGCCAGCAACTCAAGGCCAGCGGCTGACGGAGCGTTGATATTGGCTGGCACTCGAAATGTGGTTTCCCCGCCTGTGGACCGACCATCCGTCACACAGCCGCGAGCTGGCGTGGTTGAGAGATGCTGCACAGACGCAGGCGGGCGTGATGAGGGTGGGTGACATGCAGAAGCTCAAGCCAGGCCAGAATGGAGGAAACACGATGGCGGGAGGTGCATGTTTTCCCGGGAGACAACCTACAGTAGCTAGGGTGGGATCGTCAGTGATCGATGGCTGGGGTTTTGTTTGAGGGGCTGACGGCTTGCGGTTCTGAAGATGCTGAGCTTCAACCATTTCATCAAGGATCCGCCTCAATATCCCGGGTTTGGTGCCGAACTTGACCCTGGCTGTCAACAAGCGCAGACTGGCGAGATTGTTGAAGACTCGGCATTGTGATTGATGATGGCAGTCGAACGAGCGAAGCTCTCAACGGTCGTTGGCTCATCCAAAGCCACAGGATATGAGCGTCTGAGGACGCTGCGGGATTGGATGCTTTAGGGCTCCAAGCACAGGGTTCCTTGCATTTGCCTCCAGCTGTGATCCACGCTTCTGCTCGGGCCATCCCCGTTGGTTGGTGCCTTTTGCATTCAGGACGGCACACGGGTAATCGCTCTTGAATGCCGCTGGTGGCTTGTGTACTGTACCTTGTGTGCTTGAGAGTGTCAAATGGGGGCCGAATGGTGGAAGAGGGTACAGGGTCAAGGTGGAGAGCCCTGAGATGGGGAACAATGGGATATGCTCATTGGCTCGGAGACGCGGTGATGACCCTTGAGATTTGCGACGGCTTGTCGAGCGGGCGGCAACAGTCGACTCGTGATTCGCTGTTGCTGCGAAGGACTTTGCTGGGGTTTTAATCGCTTGCGCCGTCGATTCGTGCACCGCTTCTTTCTACGACTACGTAGACTAGTTCCCCTGCTTGTCTCGGGGATTTGATGCTTGAAAGGGTCAGAGACCATCCGAGCGGATGGTCCAGGAACGGTTGCGGAAAGAAGCTCATCGTTCGATGCATCGACACCAACGCAAAGTCGCACGACATCATCTTTAGATATGTATGTTGGTGATAACTCGCCTCTCGTGCACCGTCGTCTGCGGTCCGAAGCGGGACGGCGGCGAAGCGATGAGGGGACCAACAAAAGATCCAAGCTCCCTGGTCTCTTCCCCGCCCCCTCTCACCTACAGTAGCAGTGTTCGAGTTGCCGTAGGCTTTTCGTTGAGAGTCTTGGTTTTGTCTTTCCTCCGGCTTTTGACGTTTCGTTCCTGTGCTGTCGTGTTGGGAGGTGCCCTGTTGTCGATCTCGTGGTGTTCTGCACTCACAGCCGCCTCAAGTGGGGTTTGCTTCTCCTCCTACCTACTAGGTAGCTACTACTACAATGACCTCTTCAGGGTGCATGAGCTGTGACTTTAGCCGGTCGAATCCAGATGGGGCCTGTGGTCATTGGTATCTACGTAAGAGTTTGTTCGGGGGCTGGGCGGATGTATAGGAATATATGATTGTTTTCGAATTTGCCTGCTTGATATGGACCTTTTGCTGGCTGTGTATTGGCCCGAGTTCGAACCTGCTAGCAATACGTGCAAGCAAATTCGCACAACTTGTAGGACATTAAATCGGCAGATAGACGTCTCCAACACGTATACTGATAAAAACTCCGCCCCAATGCACACGGAATTGAGCCTTTCACACCCGGCTTCTTGGAAGGGAGTCTACCCTACATCGGCCTGTGACGTCGCCTCAGCCTTGTACCCTGCAGAAACACGATTGGCTACGGGTTTGCCCCAAATCCGCAGTGAACCCCACGAGGCTGCCGCTATTGCTTGAACTTTTCACCATCCATCCCAACTGTCGAACAACTGAGTCTGCTCTACCACGATCGTCTCGCCCCAGGCATCGCAAACTTCGCTCGACACCTAACCATAGGAGGTGTTACCGTTGAAAATCAAAATGGCACCCACCGCGGGACTCTCCCGCGCCACCTTCGCCAAGCTTTCACCTCATCCCTACTTGCTTGCCAACCTTGAGCCCTCTTCATCCGACCATGTGCCCCCAGCTCGAAGCAATGGTCGGGCACCGAACGAAGTCCGAACCCCAACAGTCAACGCGTCAAGTTTGTCGCACGCTCATGGTAGTGCTGTCGTGCGAATGGGTGACACCACGGTTATCTGCGGCGTACGGGGTGAAACTATCCTGACCACAAACATCCCGAGTTACCGGGCTTCCAACACCGAGACAGAGCTGAAGGAGTATGACCTCGTGGTTCCCAATATTGAGCTTGCCACTGGTTGCGCTCCCCAGTTCCTCCCAGGCGGCCCGCCGACCACTCTAGCCCAGACTCTTAGCACCCGGATATACTCTCTCCTCCACAGCTCAAAAATCATCAACCCCGAGGATTTGCGGATATCTCATACACGACTAGCCGAAATCCCCGAAGCCAACGATGATCGCATGGAAGATGATGAATCAGACACGGGTGACGGGGATAAGGTTGTTGTGGCTTACTGGGTGCTCTATATCGACATTTTCTTCATATCCTTCGACGGAAACCCATTCGACGCCGCCTGGGCCGCCACCATGGCTGCGCTGCGAGACACAAAGCTTCCCAGATCGCGTTACGACGTGGATCGGGAAACGATCATCTGCTCCCGAAAGGAATCCAGCCCTCTCACCATCACCAATATCCCCATCGCCTGCACTGCAGTTGTCTTCACCGGCAAGGAAACTGATCGACCCACTGACGACAAGTTTTGGATGCTCGCCGACCCTGACAGACTCGAAGAGTCGCTCTGCGACGAGAGCGTGACCATTGTGGTGGATTGCAAGGATGGAAATATGAAGATTTCGTCTATCTCGAAGCATGGAGGCACGGTCTTGACTCCCCAGCTTCTGACATCGAAGCAATTCCTGAGCTGGGCGACGAAACGGTGGGAAGAGTTTTATGCGGCAATCACTCAGTCATAGAAGAACAATGATACCCTAATGTAAAAGATCATGACACAATTCCTTCAAATACTGATAGCTGTCCTCTGGGACCGACAGCTCATGCCTCGCTTCATCATGCAATTGGCGAGGAAATGTGTCAAACCATTCGAACCACCCTTTCAGACTTTATTCTAGGGCAGGAGATACCGGCAGACGAATCACTCTACCACTCATCAAAGCGAATAGTAATGAAACTATCGCGCCGCAAGCAATGTTCCGCCAGGGGGAGATAGACATTGCGTAAAGGGCTGAGCGGTTGATGAAAAAAATCAAAAGAGAAAGAAGAGGAAAACTGCGGCGAATTTCGAAGGGAAATGGAGAGCTCCATAGGTACGCACGGGCCAACACTGAGGTGCCCGCCTCGCCCTACCTAGTCTCCTTCAAATCTTCTGCCGATAAAAAGCAGACTCAACTTTTTCTCCTCTTCCACTTTCATTCTCCCTCACCATGGAATCCCTCTCAGACACCTTGTGGGATGTAGTGATCAGCGGCACTGGGCTACAACAGTCCCTCCTCGCCCTGTAAGCTTTGGATTTCATCGTCGAGATCGTGCCTCGGTCGGACTGACCCAGCCTTCGTTGCTCGAAGAGCTTTGTCGCGTTCAGGCAAGAACATACTCCATATCGACCCCAACGACTACTACGGCGGTTGCGAGGCCGCCTTCAGTCTTCAGGAAGCAGATGAGTGGGCCGAGAAGCATCGTTCATCTGATGACGGCCATGTGTTCACTGCTGCCGAGATGAAGCGTGATGCGGACGGCTTAGGCTTGACGCGAGCTTACAGCTTAGCTCTGGCACCTCAGCTGATACACTCGCGGTCGAAGCTAGTGACCCAACTGGTCGACTCAAAAGCATTTCGCCAGATCGAGTTCCTCGCTGTCGGTTCCTTTTACATCTATGAGCCACCTTCAGAATCTTCGTCGACGCCTTCGCTCAGCCGGATACCCTCGACTCGAGAAGATGTCTTTTCCAACACATCTATCCCAGCTCGTTCCAAACGGTCTTTGATGAAGTTCCTCAAGTTTGTGTTTGACTATGATTCGGAACCTCAGACCGATCTGTGGCAGCCGCGCGCCGACGAAGATTTGGCAGAGTTCCTGGCCTCGGAGTTCAAGCTCGATACCGCGCTTCAGTCCTACATCATCACCCTGACGTTGAGTCATGATGGAAAGACTTCTGTTAAGGACGGCCTCACAACGATAAACCGCCACTTGACATCAATGGGGGTCTTCGGCCCCGGCTTCGCTGCAGTCTACCCTAAATGGGGTGGTCTTTCGGAGGTGGCCCAAGTGGGCTGCCGGGCTGCCGCTGTCGGTGGTGCAGTCTACATGTTGGGCTCTGGCATCAAGGATTTGGGGAAAGCTGGACCTGATCAAACCGAGGCTCCATTGGAGCTCACATTTACTAATGATATCCAGGTGAAGGCTAAGCTGGTGGTCGAAAGTAGCGAGATAACAGGTTCTGGTGTTTCCCGAATCAGCAGGCTCACCGCGATTACAAACTCTGACTTGTCGCCTGTGTTTGAGCTGCTTACCGAAGGCGCTCCCACGCCTGCTGTTGCAGTGGTTGCTTTCCCCACGAGCTCGGTGTCTGATGAAGACGGCAAATCTTCAGAGTACCCGGTCTATGCAATGGTGCATTCGAGCGATACAGGGGAGTGCCCTCCTGGACAATGTGAGTTTTTTCTCTTTCCGTTTTTGTCTTTCGCTTGTTTTTGGTGTTATGATGATTCACAAAACCGAATACTTATCTACATTGTCTGAATTTCATTGACGATCACTATCTCTGACAAACTGATACACACCTCATTCGTTTACCTTTGCTGCTGCTGCATATACCTTTGAAGACATTTGCGCTAACGAATAATCAACAGATATTATCTACCTCAGCACTGTCCGTACATCGTCTGCGAAATCGGTCCTCCAGAATGCTCTGTCATCTCTCCTCGCCGCTGCGACGGGCGGTCAAGAGTTCCCTCCATGCATCTACCAGCTGTATTGCGAGCAGAGCACTGGCACAAGTGCTCTGAGTGTAGACGGCAACATCGCCACCTTTTCATCCTCTTTGTCGAGTCTTGCATTTGATGACTTGGTACTTGACTCGGTACAAGAGGCCTGGAATTTGGTCATTGGCCATTCTGGCAATGAGGACGTCGAATACATGAAATTTGAGGATCGAGAAGGTAGAGAGGACGATGATCTTTACGACTAGATAATACGAGTCACGATAATAATGAGATTGAACCAATATTTGAACGACGTTGCCCTATGTGAAGGCTGACTATCCCGTGAAGGCTGATCTACCTGTCCCATATTTTGCCCATGCCTTTGAATGTTTCCCGTGTGCATTACCTTCCCATCCCGAACCCATCGAGGTAATGATCTTGAGCCGTTTCCCCAAGTTGTCCGCCCCAATATCCCTAGATTGTTATAACTCAAGGCAGCCCATAACTCCCCCAAAAACCCCAGATCCCGAAATTCCCGAAAACAAAGGCAGTCCATATCGTTTCAAATCCCGAAGTCATGGCCCATGAATGTCATTGCGTCGTAGGTCTTTCGTAAATAGAGACAAAATAGTAAAAGAGGACCAGATATACTCCACAGTTCGAAAAAGAGATCTAGGCAAGCTCATCGGCCATGTCGTCGTCTTGCTGGGGGAGCGTGAGGCCAATCCGGATCGTGCCAAAGGGTCGATTCTCCGCGATGCCGTCCTGCTCCACAGCGATGGCGTTCTTGGTCGCGAGGATGAGAACATGCATGAAAGCTTCCGAGACGAACTTTCTCTCGCTGGCCGGGTCCTGGAGCTCCTCTGTGAGTGTGTCAAATTTGACCCAGTGGCGGTTGACCCCGTCACGAGGACGTGTAGAGCCCTTGGCCAGGGCTCGAGCGGTGGCATAGCCCAAGAAATCAAGGGCGGAACCGTCGAGGCCCTGGGTAGAGTTCTGCGTGTCGTTGGCGCCAGGGAAGTCCAAACCGTCTATGAACCCTTCCTGTCCGATAGAAGAGTCCTGGGAATGCAGTTGGGCAAAGTCAGCGGAACCATAAGGCAGGCCGGGAAGGTCGCTCCATCGTTCGATGGAGCGGACGGCACTGCCACGTGCATGCAGAGGGCTTGGAGCGGGATGTCTCTTCTGCACACTTCCTCGCCCTCGGATGGAAGAGCCAGGAGCAACAGAGGGAGGGCGACTCCAAGGAGCCATGGACGAAGAATGGCGGTCCTCAAGGGCCTTAGCTGCGTCCATCCCCATTTCAGGGGCCATGTCGTCGCCGAAAATGACTGCATCCATGCCGTCATCCAGGCCGCGTCCAAACTCGGCGCCACCATCCATTCTCTGGCGGACACGCCTCCCATTATCTTGCTCGTCTTCAAATGCCTCAGCGGAAACGCGACGTCGCCCTCTTGGTTCGGGGTGCTGTTCCCGTTCTGGCTCTCTGCCCTGAAGGCGGGCCAGAAGGGACAGCCCGGAGAAGTTCTCTGCGAGGGGATGGACAACTCCCGTGGCGGTTTTGCCGACGCCCGCAAGCCCATTGTCGAAGAGAAAGGCCATGGCGTTCTTTCGTGCTTGAGCCCATGTAGTTGTTGGGAGTGGCTTCCGGCTGGCCTTCATGTTGTCAAGATAGTTCACCGACCAGCCTCGAACCTCTGCCGCAGGTATATAGTCTCTCCGATCAATCATTTGGCGCAGCTTGCGGGGTCTACCCCGTCGAGCGGGTGCTTTGACTTGCTCGCTCTCAGTTGACTCAGAGGTGGGTAGAACCGACGAGGTGGGCTTTCTGATACCTGGACGCCTAGGGAACGGTTCCGCGTTAGGCAATGCATCTTCGCCCATGATGACCACGTTGTCGCCTCCAACCTGCCCTTTATCAACACCAAACCCGGCGGTATCGGCGGCTTCAACGTGGAGCTGTTCTTCATAAGCCCCTATTCTAGGGAGAGGAGGGAGCTCTGGTTCCGGCTCGCCAAATCCAATGAGGTTGCCGTCGGCGTCAAAGTTGAGATCAATGCCAGGGATATGTTCAAGATCCTCTCCACTAGAAGGGTTGAACTCTTCCAAAGGATCGTGTGGGTTGAATGGGTTGAATGGCTTCACGAACGGAGAGTCTCGATCGAGGTCAGTTGGGAGGCGGTAGCTGCCGGCCGAATGCGAAGACTGCGGGAGATCGAAGCCCAGTAGTGAATGATTTCTGCCTGCCGAGTCCATGCCTTGAGTCAAAGGAGTCATTTGGGAGACGTTGTTTTGCGTGGAGAGTTGGCTTGAAAGAAAAATCAAGTCATTGACACTGGCCAGCAGGTCCAGATTGGGCAGGCTGGTCAAAGGGTCGAAGTTGGGATCATCCTGCAGAGTGATTTGATGGCGCCTTGAACAGTCAGTACATATCTCAAAGGTGTAATGATTCAAGGAAAAAGGAGTGCTTACTTTGCCTTGCCTGCGCGCGGGTTCGTCTCACTTGTTTGCATGACTCGAAAGAAAGTCATCATGTCGGACTGCGTCTTCTCCGCATCTGAAAGGACATAACGACACTGCTGGGAAAACACACGTGAGACACCATATAGAAGGTTCCCCTGAAGACGAAGAGCCAAAGGGGCCCCTGGATCGATAATGGTCTCGCATGCCTTTGGGACGTTGACCTCCTGAATGGCCTTTCTGGTCAACCTCTTCTGAGTCGTCTTACCCACCGTGGCTACAAGCCTGCAAGACAAGATTAGTGGACTTCCTGAGAAAGGGGAGGGGGCAATTCATGCCAGATGGTGGCAACCCCATACTGGGTGTTGCTGAGGACTGAGGAGGGGGTTAGCTAGAGATCGGAGGTGGGAGACACTCGACCGACTTACTCTCGTGGCTATAGAACATGGTGCTTTATCGTGCGCATGGAAACTTTGAACGAACCCGGAAACTCGGAAGAATAGGAATGAATAAGTGAATGTTAACCAGGGCTCGTCTGCGTCACCCTCGGCTGCCCTTGTGTTGATGACACGGATCGAAGCTGGTCGTGATGCTGGTGGATGTTGGGAAGAGATTTCACGAGAGGACTATTCGAGAGGAGAAAGGTGGAAATGCGAGAAAAGAAGGGCATTGCGAACGAGTTTTGACAGCTGACCGCCACTGTCAAGCAGCTGGTAGGCGAGGCAGCCGCAACTGGCAACCGGCAGCACGGCGTTTATGCCGGACTTGGTTCCATTATTCTCAAGGTAAACATTCATGGATCCAATCCAAGAAATATATATCATCTTACATGTTCAATCTACACGGAAAGAAGGGTATTTCTTAGTAAAAGTTCGTTGTAAAGGAACGTCAGTGCATCACAGAGGTTGATCAAATCTCCCTCGACCACTGACGATGGAGCTGTATGTACTTATCAGCTACAAACAAGCCGCGCATTTACAGTCTCAGCAGAGCAAACCACCGAATGGAGCTTGGCAGCCTAGTTTCATTACACGCTGACCAGTTCGAAGCAATGTAAGGTACTTGGACACCCTCTTTACTCGCTGTCCCTTCGGCTCAATTCGACAGATGCCTCTGGATATAGAGTAAATCTTACGCTTCATAGTCAGTAAGAAAAAAGTCAAGGTTGCGTGGTCTAGTTGGTTATGGCATCTCGTTAACACCGAGAAGGTCCCCGGTTCAATCCCGGGCGGAACCATCCTTTTTGCTCATCTCACCTTTTTCTTATCCTGCCTCCAGGACTCTTGTCTTTGAACAGAAGACAGGGAACCGAGTTGTGTTTGATCGATCGTCCTTTTTTATGTATTTCAAGGTGCTGAGACGATAGCATAATCACGGAACCAACACCGCAAGTCTTGACAGCTGAGTCTAACTGATTCTATCACTTTTGCGGTCCCCGTTGATAGGATCCCTAATCTGAGTATACACTCAACCATGGACACTGTTAGAGCATCAGTGCCGGCATTTAGAGCCGGGCATTGTTTTATTGTCCCCTTTTCAACTCATAAAGAGCCTGGTGGGATCTCGAGTGTTCATGCCTACTTGTGAGTAGTTCGAAGTCCGGTTCCGCTGGCGACCAGGGCCGCACATAATCCTAGGAATGCCACCACAGTTGAAGCCCCGAAGGCGTACTTGAGGCCATCGTAATAGACGAGCCGTGCTTTGAGCTGTACATCTGGCGGAAGATGGCGAATGAAGTCGACCGAGTGTCGAATCTGATCGATGATCTGGAAACAGGGAGAATCAGCACCCCTCTGAACACGTTACAAGAGTAGGAGAAAAGAAAAGAAAAGGGGCGTACTCTCCATTTATCTGATACTCCGCTCAGTGCATCCGGCAAGCGGACGCTGAGCGTAGTTTGCACAATGGCTGAGGTGACGGAGACACCCCAAACGGTTCCTAATGAGCGAATGAGATACACCGTCGAGGCCGTAACCGCGTGGTCTGGACACATCATATCAGTTATTAGGCCCCCTTTGAGGGAAATACACTTGCGTACCGGCGTGGTCGAATGAAGCAAGAGAGGCGAAGAGAATGCCAGGGTAGATGATGCCCTGGCCAAGATTGGCCGGGAACACAAATACAAAGTACTTCCACTGTGAATCTTCAAATCCCAAGGAGGTCACCAAAGCATTGCCAACTACCATGAGCAGAGCTCCGGTGCGTACAAGAGCGATTAGCCTGCCCCAGCGGGACATGACGATGCCGGCAATGACACCACCAATCGGTGTCGCCAGCGAAGGGATCGCGAGTCGTGCACCGGCCGTGGTGGCTGAGTCGAGCAGAACGACCTGAAAGAAGAGTGGGAGCATGAACAGATACTGAAGAACAAGTTAGTAACATAGAAACCTCTGAGCAAATATACGGAATGCTCGCTACTCACTCCATAAGCGGCCATGCCGGCGCAGACGTTGGCAAATTGTGTTGCTATCGGCAGTCTCCCCTGAAGCAGGCGAAGAGGGACCACCGGAATGGCACTGGTCCTCGCTTCGACAAGGAGAAACAAGGCGAACAGGGCAACACTGCCAATCAATGATCCAATTACCCAGGGGCTACTCCAGGGCAGCTCGTTTCCGCCAAGACTGAGTCCAACGAGCTGAACCGAGACAGCAATGACCAGTAGCAAAGAGCCAGAAAAGTCGACCCTTTTCCAGACGGCACCTAACCCGCTATCGAGAGAGAATCTGTCAGACTGGTTGACAACAACAAGCGCTCCAATAATGAATGCAATAATGGAGAAAGGGACCTGGAGCAGGAAACACCACCGCCAACCGATCTGGTCCGCGATGGAGCCACCAAAAGAAGCACCAGAGATGGCACCGAAACCAAAGATGCCATTCTGAAGGGCTTGGTACATTCCACGCTTGCGGAAAGGGATCATGTCGGAATTGATGATGGTTGCTGATGATATTTTAGCGAAAGTATGGACATGGGCCTTTCAGATATACTCACCCATAGTCATTAAGCCCCCTCCACCAAAGCCAGTCAAGGCTCGCATGCAGTTAAGAACGACCACGTTGTTGGCGACACCGCATCCAAGACACCCCATAGAAAAGGTGATGGTTGAGATAAAGAAACACACCCGCCGGCCAAAGATGTCAGACACTCTTCCGTAAAGAGGCTGGAAGGCGGTGCTAGTGATAAGATACGATGTCGTTAACCACGACGCCGTATTAGCCGCCCCAAACTCAGAGCTGATGACGGCATATGTGGCCGCGGTAATGGTGCTATCGAGACCATAGAGAAACACATTGGACATGATCGCTAGCTGAATCCAAACGAAACCACGCGGAGGTTTCCACGAAGCTTCGTCGGGAGCGTGGAGCAGGGGCTGATCCTCACGCGCTTCTGCGATATCGCCACCGTCTGGCGAAGGTGAAGGGCTCATGATCTCGGCTTCGGAATTTGAAGGGGCAGAGACTCGCATGACGAGATAAGTTGTTTGAGATTTTGAGAGTTAGAGTAGTAACTCAGAAACGGGATAGTATATCGTACAGTGACGATAGAGAGGGTTTTGTCTAGTCGAGACTCACGGGGCAACTTGTGTGTGCGGTTGAGACCTGAACATCAAGTACCGAACAACGTGGGGCATTTGTTAGCGGGTCGTCGGCCGTGGCTTTGTCTGAAGAATCAGGAAAACGTTTGACGTGTGTGGGACTGATCGGTGTGACTCAAATGTCGAAATCTCGTCTCCAGATCACGCATTCATATCCCGATAGGACCTGGCGGGGCCCAAGAGACATGGATTTTGCCAAGTCGGGGACGGACAAAAGAATACCGTTTAAAAAGAAAGGATTATCAGTTAGGTTTTAACTGTTTTCTAGGAATTCGCCTTGACAGCTACTCAGTTGTGCAATAGAACAACGGTCTTACAGTATAGAGATCGAATTAGTTCAACACCTAGGCATACCTAATCTAGTGAATTAAACGATATCCTGTGCCATTACCAAGAATTTCTTAAGTTTCATGCAAGAAATTATTTCTCCAATCCAATCCAAACTCGGCGTCAAGACGTCCTTGTTCTTCTCAACGCCTTCTCTGCTGTCGTCATACACACTACGTTTGATCACGCAATGCGATATCTTAGCATTGACACCAAAACCAATCTTTATTCCCTCATCAGAAATGCTGATCTTCCCCCGCTCGTTGTCACCTCAATTGGCCAATGGCCTCCTCAATTGAGCAATGACGTGCTGCCTTCTCCATCTCAGTCAATCGCTAGCGATATCGCTGCGCTTACGAGCCTATATATCATATCACCTTCTGGATACCGACCTACTCTATTGTCTCACTCAAAACTTTCAAACGACTTTAAACTTGAGAACTCAACTTGTGCTGGATTACTAGGGCTTGTAGACTTTATCAAGGTGAATGTACCTTTTCTTGGACGAGATGGAGATGCAGGCCGCTGACGCTGCTAGCACCGCGTACGCTTCACTTCCATCATGAAGCATTCTCTTGCAAGCCTCGCGACCGCTTCGTTGGTCTTCATCCCGCTCGTGGTGGCCGACTGGCAGTTCCGCTCCCGTCCAGATCTTGCACCTCCTCGTCTCAACATCACCATCCCTGCCACAGACGAGGTCGAGCCAGGCTACCTCTTCGTAGCACCGTTTGCGGGCTACGCAGACACGCCTACGGAGCAGCACGGTCCTCGTCAGCCCGGACCGTACATCTTCAGGGACAACGGTGACTTGGTTTGGTCTGGCTATGGCATTTATAGCATCTGGGCCACCAACTTCCAAGCTGGGCGTTGGAAGGGCAAGGATGTTTTGTTCAGCTTTGAAGGTGATCACAACGCTGGTTATGGTCATGGCCATGGACATATCACAATTGTGGATCAGCACTATGAGACAATCCGTGAGCTGCGTGCTGGAAACCACAAATTGGTGGACAAGCACGAGTTTCACATTGTCAACCAAGAGACTGGTCTCATTCAGATCTATCAGCCAGTGCCCCGTGATCTTAGAAAATGGGGTGCGAGTCCAGAGCAACAGTGGATTGTGAATGCCATCATACAAGGTTTGTACCATTCCTTCTCTGATTCTGAATACATGAAGCCACTCACACGGTATCAGAGCTTGATATTTCCACAGGCGAACTCCTATTCGAGTGGTCCAGTCTAGACCACGTCCAGCCAGATGGTAAGTGAATATGAGAACTCCAAGATTGCCCGCAAACCGCTGACTGACACCCCCATAGAGGCCGTCCTACCCATCAATCCCGGCCAAGCCGGCTCTGGCTACAACAGCTCTGACGCCTGGGACTACTTCCACATCAACAGCGTCGACAAGGACGCTGCAGGAAACTACCTTATCTCTGCCCGCGACGCCTGCGCCATCCACAAGATCAACGGCACGGATGGCTCCATCATCTGGCGACTTCACGGCAAGCGCTCCAACTTCCATGTCCCCGACAACGCCAGATTCTGCTTCCAGCACCACGCCCGCTGGCTCTCTCAGGACGATGACGTAGAAGTTATCAGCTTATACGACAACAGCGCGCATGGAACTGAGCACAACGGTGGCTCAGAGGTTCACACGGCGCCGACGAGTAGCGGGAAGATCTTGCGTCTGAACACAACGTCGTGGACGGCTGAGTTGATCGCTGGGTACTTTCCGCCCGATGATCTTCTCTCCAAATCTCAAGGTAGCACACAGGTTCTACCCGGCGGCAACGTACTCGTTGGCTGGGGCTCCGAGGGAGCGCTGACCGAGTTCACCGCTGACGGCACGCCCATTTTCCATGCCTACGTCGACTCGGGCTTCCTTGGCGTCGGAGCTGAGAACTACAGGGCCTTTAGGTACAACTGGACCGGCCTGCCCAGCGAGAAGCCCGCTGTCGTGGCGCTCCAGGGCGAGCGTGAGACGAAGGTGTACGTTTCCTGGAATGGAGATACCGAGACTGTGGCATGGCGGTTCTATGCTGTCACTGACCGCCACGGCTCCCGGGATTTCCTTGGCGAGGTGAAACGTACAGGCTTCGAGACGAGCCTCAAGATCCATGGGAAGACCATCGCTAGTGTTGCAGCCGAGGCCATTGATGCACGCGGTAGGGCGCTCGGTGTTACTGCCTCTGTCCGGGTCGAAACTGAGATACTTCCATGGAGAGACGATGGACTCATTGAGCCTGACAACACGGACGGCCAGAAGCCCCTGAGCGGATTTGACTCGTGGGTGGCTGATCTCTGAGGCCTACGTCTCAAATGCAGACCCTCAAATATGTCAAGAACGGCAGGGAGGTTGAATGACAAATATACGCAGGCATTAACCCCCTGTTGCTGAGCGCCGAACTGGGCTAAGAGATGGCTTCAGTTGATACAGGTGGCTTGAGGACGAGCGAGTATGCACGTTCCTTGCTGTACCCTTGATAATTTCACGAAACTAGCTGTCCTTCGCACGTCTAACCACCCCCTTCATGGAAACCGTTGCTTCGAACCATTTCACTCCTTTAGTTAGTTGTCTCCAAACCTACATTCTTTTTACAACTCCTCGCGGAGCATCGTGTTAATCCGGTGACACAGCGTGATGCATAACATGTGATATAAACTACTTTGGGGACTAGTTTCGAAGATCTCTAATAGTATCATTGCCCTATGAAAACGCTGTGGCGCTATGTTCGCTCCTCATATACAACACATCTCTCTCCGTGATATAACCCCCTTGCCGAAAATATGTACAGTTCAAAAGAAAACCCATTTACCAACTACTTTCGTGTCGCATCCACTACCACGTAAAGCTTTCCTCGACAAAGTCCACCACGCTCGACCCCTGCACTGACCGGGCGGCGCCACGAACATCGTCCGCGAGGGCGCCAGGTCCGCACACAGTGACGCACATCGCTCCCATCTGCTCCTGCACCTCCTTTTGGAGAAGAAGCGGGATATTCGGCCGTCCAGGGAACATGCGCACAGTGGCGCTACTACTGACAATATCACGTGGGTTCTGAGGACGGGTGACGAAGATCTGGATGCGGAGGATGTCCTTGCGGTTCGGGATACGGAGGATCGTGTCCATGTACGGGCGCACCCACTCGAGGGATTCGTATTCCCGGATGATCC
Organism: Fusarium buxicola; assembly: GCA_014899095.1. Lineage (NCBI taxonomy): Eukaryota > Fungi > Ascomycota > Sordariomycetes > Hypocreales > Nectriaceae > Fusarium > Fusarium buxicola. The sequence continues at coordinate 12,559 of JAAVUK010000124.1, read as the reverse complement.
AGACAAGGGTGATGCGTCGGGCGGCGGTCGTGCCCTCGTTGTATCCTTCGAGGAGGTGGCGGATGTAGGAGATTTGGTGGGTGATTCCAGTCGAACCGGCGAAGAGAACGGCATGGCCATACGAGTCGAGGCTGTTGTGTCCGGCGTAGGGGCCTTCCATGGCAGCCTTGATGCGCAGACCCCGGGGACACCGCGAAGCGCGTTCGTAAAGCCTCTTGGTGAAACCAGTCTGGGCTCCAATCAGAAAGGAAACAGAGGTGGTCATGGTTGACTTGTCAATTGCGTGGAGAGGCTCCTTTTCGGCAACTGGCAAGGTGCTGTCGGGAGTGTGGCTGACCCAGAGAATCGAGAAAGGATGACTCTCCCAGGCGTTGAGGCCCCAGAAGCGCAGATAGGCGTGCGTGCCGGGCTCAACATCGACGTATCGGGGCAAGTGAAGTGTGACTCGGGTGACGTTGCCGGGCATGGCCTCGCATACCGCATTAGTAAAGCCCTTGGCGGACCAGTTGACGTAGACTACTCGGAACATGCGAGCAAGACGATCAGCGAACCAAATCGCCATGATGGCCATGATCCAGGGAAGCTGAGGGAGGCCGCCAGGGAGTTCGGAGGAAGCACAATGAGCCCAGGTGGCGACAAAGGTGACAAAGGCCAAGACGATGTGGACGTTGAGAAAAGTCTCATAGAAGGCATGTCGTAGAGGCGAGATGGAGAGCAGAAGAAGGAGGACCATAGCAACCGTGCCGACGGCTCCCGAGCCTACGAAGAGGTTTGTGGTGATCGAGTGACCAACTCCTGCCCAGCCAATGTCAGCCACGGCAACAATCGCCCAGGCGATAGTGTGGATGACGGCCTCGAGGACCACAATGCGGCCCATCCAGCGATGCAACAGGTTGTAAGTGTCAAAGCTGATCTTGAGAAGGCCGATGAGAGGGTTGTTGCGTCCGGCAAATATGATCAGCGGGACCATGTTGACGAGGGATAAAGTCCCCGAGCGGCCTCGCAACTCGGCGCAAAAAGCCATCTTATTCTCGTTGTGCCAGTTGAGGACGAACATGTAGGCGAAGTTGCTGCCGAGGTAGATGAAGAGAATGATCGAGTGAAGTCGCGAAGGTAGAGTGCCCATACTAATGGCCGAGGAAAGCTTGAACTCTCTGTTGTGACGCTTCTTCCACAGGGGGGCGTATATGATATTCTTCTTCAGACTGGGCATCCAGCTCCATTGCGAGATCCTCCAGTACCCTTGCTTTTGGCCAGCCACAGTCATTGCCGACACTTGGCGAAGCCTAGCCCACATGATCTCAAGGATCCGGATGGAAAGGACGATGAGGGCGAAGATGCCCAGAGTCCACCACAAAGCATCCTTGAAGATCAAATTCATAGGCTGATTGACGCCGTCGAGACTCGAGTGATAATTCGGAGTGTGTGACGCTGCTTCAGCATCTGCGTGAGCCGCATCGGCGCGGCTTTCGAGTGTCGAGGTGGGAATGAACGAGTTGATATCGGCGATCCGGCGCCGGTGAGAATCCATGGTGTCAGTAATGGCCCACTAGGAGCAAGGCGGGAAACGAATGGATTCCGTGGTCTTTTTATTTGGGAATTCCGAATTGTCGGAGAAGGAGTGAATAGCCGCTATTCGTCGTGAATCGTGAAACGAGGTCGGCTGTGCGACTGATAAAGCGGTGGTGATTTTAAAGAAAGTCGAGATGCGCTGTTCCTCCTTGTGTTCAAATGCTCCGAATGTCAGAACATGACTATGAGTGAGCGTTGGAGTATGTCGTAAAGAGAGGTCGTTTGATGAGCTTGTTGCTCAGCGGTGATTTCGAGTGACTCAAAGATGGTGAAAGCGTGTTCAACACAATGTGACACCGCACAAAGGCGATGACGCAGAAGAAAGGAGAAAGCGCAAAGAACAATGAAGGACAATCCGCGATCCGGGCAGAACAGGCAGTTATTGATCACGGCAGTGTTCAATGACGTCTTGTTCACCTCGTCCACGAGGCGTTGTGTGCAGTTGCAGCCGGGAGAAACAGAACTTGCTGGTGATCTCCAAGTCGACGGATCGAATCTGCGGTACGGAAAAAAGAATGGGTCGAAGTCAGGTATCGCGAATGAGCGAGACAGGGCAGGCGGCGGACGATCGACGTTCGGCGCGTGCGGTGCGAGGTGAGGCGAGAAGAGAAGAGAAGAGGAATTGAGGCGCTTGTCGCAACACAAGAAGATCGACCAGAGAAAGCAAGGGCGGGAGAAGCGTAAGTTTTGAAGGGCTTTGGAAGTGAAAGCTCCAAGACCCGAAAACTACCCAGGTAGGGCAGAGACGAACACGAGGGCGGCGGTGGCGAGCAGCTGGCAAGCAGGTGCCGAGGAGTGATGGACTGCACTGACGAAACCAGAACCTGAGCAGTGGATTGGGAGAAACGGCCAGCCCCAGACAAGAATGTCTGAATATCCCGAGGACGAAAGAAAAAAAAGAAGGGAAATTAACCACCGTGAACGGCACGAGACTCGAGGGATAGGAATGAAGGTATGACGCCTCCAGCTTGAACCTCGCGAAGGGGGCGGGAGCGGACGTCGTGATAATATGTAAACGGGCCCGGCCTGCTCAGCCTAGGTAGAGCAACAACCTAACCTCCACTACCTAACCTGGCCTCGAGGGTGCTTGGCGCTGGAAAGGATTTGCTGCGGTCGACTAGCGGACAGATACTCCCTGGAGCCCGAGATGATCCCCTGCCTCCAGGGGCCCCTTACAGGTTCTTGTTCTCCAACCAGATAACGAGTCAAGATCGTGACTGGTGGGTTCGTCCGACTTCCCGGCAGAGCCTGGGCGGGATGTTTCTAGCTTCTAGCTTCTGCGAAGCCTGGCTGACCCTCCCTGGGAATGGAGCTGTGGACCAAGAATCCAATATCTCCCGCCTGGTTGGGCTGCTGCGCGTCTTACACCAGTGCTGCAAAAGTCATGGCGCAACGAACCACGAGTGTTTAAGCGCTGGCGTCCTCCCTCGGTGGCGCCTTTCGCTTACTCGCAGATGCCTTGGGAGGCCTAAGCAAGATTTTTGAAGTGCTATCGTCGTCCGCACTACGGCAGGGGCGCTCGCAGCAACGGCTGGGCTGTCTAAAACGCAACCTATAGGACAAGAGATCTCCCCAGCAGATCTCAGGTTTCGACCGCTGGCGGAACGGGATCTCCATTCAATGGCTGCTCAGTGGCTGGCCCATGGTGCACACAGCTTCTGAAACCAGCCACTGGCTGGCCCTGGCTCAGGGGTCCACCCCCCTTTAGAACTTGAGTTTTTTCGCACTCTTCAGGGGTCAGTGGCTGTCAGTGGTTGGCCTTCTAGGACTAAAAGGCCCCGGACATCCGCTTCGGCGCTTGCTGGCCACTCAATGCCCTGCACGCCAGCCGCCAGGGAGACACGGGACGTGGCGGTCGCGGACCTCGACCTCACGGAGGCATCCAGCTGGGAATGCGACTACACTATCACGGGTTTAGAGTAGCATCGCCACCGCATGTTTCTAAGGGGATGTTTCTGTTTGATGTTTGGACAAACGCATTCGGGTCCGGCCCTCAATGGCATTGTTTTCTGACGCAATGCGGTCTTGTGCGGATACGAATGGCCTGACTGAAACAGTTTACGGCGAGCACGGCAAACTCGGAGGGATCCATGCTGCGAACGATGAATCAAGGACCGCAACTCAACTGCCATTGTTCACCAGACTCTAGTTCCCCGTGTCCTTGTCAATGTTGCAAGATTCCCAACGTGGATTAGGGTCGCACATGGCAAGGTCGACAACCCGGCGTGCAGATACACCCTGCCAGAGTCATCATTGCCAAGGGTTGAGGCCGGCCCGCAATATTACAATCCTCGTGCTGTGGTTGATGGAAATCAGATTCGACGCCCTGCCGACTCTCTAACTCTACAACGGAAATATGACTGATCCTTATGGGCAAATAGCCTGGCCGTCAAAGCGGGATGAACTCAGGAAGAACAAGCCTCTAGCCGTCACAGATAAAATGAATAAGTGCTCGATGGCTCGCTTCCACTGCATCGGGAGTCTTCTGAGCCCCACGAACGGCCGCTGCCACAACCTCAGAAGGGAAATAGTATCGCGGCCCCTTGGCAATGTCGTCCTGAACCTGATGCTTGCGTCAATCCCGTCATCCCATCTAACCGCGCTGGCCACGACGAGACATGATGTGGCCGTTCTTGTGCGGTCCTGTCTTTGAATTGTGGCGGGTATTGGCCTCTGTACGCCTCGCCTTGCAACATCCATAACCAGCATCTTTTACCGTGCCAGGGAGGACAGTGCCGATTGTGGCATGTTTTCATCTCTTCGTTGTGAGCAGCACGGACGGGATCTTGGATAACCCCAGGTAGGTAGCGTTCCATGGGTACCTATCCATGTATCCGTCACGGAGCACTCCAGGCTCGGTGAATCCTCGGTCTACGGTGAAGCGCCACGCTTGAGCGCCACACGAGGCGTCACATCGGCTAGACGGCTCTTAGAAACCTGAGGCACACACGGATCGCTGCTCCGTGACGCTCCCGAGCAACGCCGGAAATTTCCAGGAAGGCTATCAGAGTGGGCATTGAACATCGGTTGCATAGCCATTGCGCTCGACACAATGGGTTCTAGCGAGTCGAAACCAATCTCCGCACACGTGTGGAAGGCGTACGTCACCTTGATGTTCTGGATCGATCCGACTCGCCTCAATTCATTACTGACATCTTGCCAATAAACAGCTCAGCTCCTAACGGCATCTCACAGGATCTTGTCGAATCGTTACAGTCCAGCCATGAGGTACATCCGTTCCGCACCGATCCTTACTGCTTCAACCAGCCTCGTCTCGAGTCAAACTAACTCACGTCTCCTTCCCTCCATAGACCGATACCTCCCGCTCCAAGATAATCGAGCTCCAGATCCAGGCCCGCGTGGCCGAGGAGCTCAAGAAGCTTCAGCAGCAAGAAGCCGACGCCCTCAAGGTCGCGCACGAGAAGCTATCCAACGCCGAGTTCAAGGACGACGGCAGCGTGAGCCAACACACGGTTAGCAAGGAGATCGAGGCGATGCGCCAGAAGCTCGAGGGCCGGAAGCAGGTACGCCCTCTGCCCGAGAACGTCGAGGGTGCGCGCAATGAGGTCATCCGATGTCTGCGAGAGCACGACCGACGGCCGCTCGACTGCTGGCAGGAGGTGGAGAACTTCAAGATCGAGGTTAAGAAGCTGGAGAAGGGCTGGGTCGAGAAGGTTGTGTCGTGAAGTCCAAGATACGGAGGAGGCTTGGATGGAGAGGAATGATTCTATAGAGATATAGATATGATGGGTTTGGGCAGGTTCAGACAGGTACGCACGTGTACACTATGGCATTGGTGGCGGTAAAAGCTGCATTGAGGAATCAAAATGTACAGGAACTCATAACGCAGAGAGGAGCCCTGCTTGGTCTTCTCCCGTCTTCGCAGGTTCATTGCTTCCCACTCTCGTGTCTGCCTCTCGCTCGGCCCTTAGCTCGGCTTTCCTTTGCAGACCCTCAGCACGCTTCCTCTCCCGCCTCGTCCTTGCGTCCTCCCACTCCTGTCCCTCCGGGTTCCGACGTGGAGCCGGGTCAGATACGGTGTCCCGGAAGGCATCCCGGAAGCGTTGAATGCGCTTCTTGTTTTCGGTGAAGCGCTCGTTAACAATTTGGATGAGCGTCTTGAGATACTCGGTTGACACTAGACGTTGACGACGGCCATCAATCTGTTGTCCGACAAGGGATTCAAAGGCCAGGCCCATTGTTCGGATGGCGACCATGGGGGTGGCGGCGTCTTTGCCGCTGGGGAGGATGTTGAGGGCGCCAGACTCGCGGAAGCCGGCCTGAAGGCCACAGCGGAGGAGTATTTGAGCATGTTCCGGGGATGCCGTGAGGACGTGGAGAATCTACGTGATATCTCAGCATGTGCTTGTACTTGTATTCTAACTTGTGTCTTGCTGATAAGACAGGCCTCCGCTTACCATGGCCTCGAACTTGAAATGAATGAGTCGTCTCTCGTTGATTGCCCCAGTCACATCTTGGACTGTGCCCGAGTCCTCAAGCCCAAGTACACTGCCCCAGTCCTTACTCTCATCGCCATCACCAGGCACAGGATCGTGGGAGACGAATAACCAGGTTCCTCCTGCGCCTTTACCGCCAACACCTGCTACCTGGTCATCTTCGCCATCGGCCTCAGCGATCCGTCGACCCTCGAGGAAGACACTGACCCGTCCTGCACAACTGCTCGTCGTCACGAACCCAGGCGACTGATTGATCTCGTCAATGAGGTCGCGGATTCCCTCATCTACAGAACCTTTGGGAGAAGCATCCGTGTATGCAGTGCCAGAAACCGAGAGCTGATCGAGGATCTTGTTCTTCTTCTCGACAAAGGCGGGTGGAGAGGCGGCAAGGCCCTGCATTGTTCGAGAGGCCTCTTTCTGTTACTGTGAGCGCAAGGCTGAGATTTTGGGGTGTCGCAAGGGTATGAGGGCACTGATTAAGCTGGTACTATCAGAAAACCATGCTGAAGTGGTGGCAGCGTGTTAAGCTAGACATCTCCCATTGCGGGGTACCTGTATTGGTAATGGGCTTGCGGCTCCAACCTCGTGATCACCGCCCTCTTATCGCATCCGACCTCACATCTCACAGCTATCTTCACGATCTCACTGATACTAACGCCCACGAGGTTTGATTGATATCTTTCTTATTGTGTTCTGTCTATAGCCTGAAGCAGCTTCTATCTGCTTGGTTTCTCGCTTACCATTCCCTGCCGTTTCACCAGGCTCCCTGCTATTAACCCAACGCCATCCGATGAATCCAGATACCATGAGCCCCGTTTTGGCTCGATCTCAATAAATTTTACCCCTGAACGCCCGATACAATGCTTCAATCATTAAATCGTCAAATATATGGTGTTGTGTGCGAGTGCACCTCAGACGATGGGCTGAGCCACCTTTTCTAGGGCCGCAGTGAGCTTCTCCTCCTGTTGCTTGCGCTCCATCTCGGCAAGGAAATCTGCGTATCTCGACTTCTTGTTGTGGATGCCACACTCAGTCTTGGCCTGACCCTTCCATCGGCCAGCTCGCTCGTCCTCGCCCTCCTTGACGGGAACGGTCGAGTGCCAGTCGCCGACGGACTTGTAGCCCTGGTCGAGAAGGGCGTTGTAGGGAACGTTGTGCTCTTTGATATAGTCGTTGACCTGTTTGAAGGACCAAGTGGCCAAGGGGTTGATCTTGACAACACCACGCTCGTCATCGAATTCGATGATGGGGATGGAACCGCGGGCGGCACCCTGAGATCGTCGACGGCCGTTGAGCACGGCGGCAACTCTGAGCTCTTCATATGCTCGCTGAAGGGGCTCAACCTTGACGATCCAGTCATACATCTCAGAGGCGGTGTGGTACATCTCCTTGCCATACGTCTCCTCGAACTCCTCAACGGTGTTGGCACCATCGGGCCTGAAGATATGCACAGGGACATTGGGGTATCGGGCCTTGACCCGGTCGACCAGGTCGTGTGTCTCCTTGAAGTGGTACAAGGTATCCAGGAAGATGAGGTCGATGGTGGGGGAGTTGGGGTGCTCCTTCTGGATCTTGGAAAGCATGTCCATGGTGGCGAGACCGGTCAGGCCGAAGGCGGTCGATTGATACAGGTTGGGGAACATGACCTTGCAGAATCGAAGAATGTCCATGGGGTGCATGTCCTCAAGCATGTTGTTCAGGTGGTCGATGTGAGCCTTGGTGAGAGAGACCTGTGGGAGAGTGGTGGACGATGACGGCGATGAGTATTCTGAGTTTTGTCCAGAGACATAGCCCGACTCGCACTCGAGCTTGATGTCCTGAAAGGACACCAGAGAGGATGACTGAGAGATGAACGCGGGCATGTTGGCGATGCAGGGAGGATTGTACGAGGAGAGGGGTTGTTGTCCGAGGGTTTTCGAGAGCTGGAACAGTTGACGAGCGTATCCCAGGGTTATATCTAGGAGGGAATCAAGGTAGGGGACTGAAGAAGCTCCTGGTATAGATTGATGACGCAAATATTGTGCTGACTCGATACAGGACAGGGCTGGAAGGAAAGCAAGACAACGAAGATGACGAACACGACACTGAACGAGGGCAGTCAAATTCTTTAAGAGAGGGAGAGTCCTGCTGTGGTGGTGAAGGGGGGCTTTACATGCTACGCCCGGGCGACCGCCCGCAGGCCCCCAGCCCAGGGCAGCCTTAGTAATTCGAATACGCAACATTCGAGTCAACCGAATCCGAAGGCCTACGCTACCTGTGATGCGCTCTGGACGTGGAAAAAGATGGGGAGCAGCAATTGCGCCATCGCCGCCATGAGGATTGTCGTCTCCAGGTTGCGACTGGGACTGATCACGACATCGACGCTATGCCTGTCGCGATGGTGGGTGCCATGCGGGAGCGAAGGCTGATTGGCCTGCGGACCGGGCCCTGAATTGGCGGCTGGTCGATGGGACCTGTTTTGCCTCACCACCGGCAGCGACAACAATGCGAGAAAGCCGCCGAGCCGAGGTAGCGAATACTTTGGGCCCTGTTCTCCTATCGAAACACCGACTGAGGCCGTACGGCGGCTCCGGAGGTTGATTCTTCATCTTGTGGATGGAGCAGAGCGGCATGGATTAATGACTGGCATTGGCTTACAAAATGATCTCATTGATGAAACCTGCTATTCAAGATTAGGGTGACACGAGAGATGTTAGGACCCGGGATCTGGATCTATCAAAGCCAAAATGAGCATGAGGGCAGGTTCCCCGCGATCATGCCATCGCGGCTGTGGGTTGCGAAATGCGCTTGCCCGGAGAAACAACACCCTGTGATGAATGATGTGCTGTACATACCTACTGTACCTACGTAGACATCTTTGTCGCAAGAATGAACCATCGTGTCGCCACGTCTCGGATCGACGAGACGACGTTGGACTTTGCTTGCCGGGCCGACCTGCTCTGTGGACTCCCATGCTTCACCCACGCTCTAGACCTAGCGAAAAAAAAACACAATTGGTCGCAATGCTCTCCTCAGACCATCGACCCGCGTTAGTCGGGCGGCAGTCGGGGATTCTCGTCAGGCACCTATCTCTGTCGGAGCGTCGGCACCGAGGAACCGCGCGACTGCCGATATCCCCTTGCAGGCCGACACCATTTCAGCTTGGCGATTTTGTTGCTGTAAAACAAGGGGAAGGATAAAAGTTGGACCGAAGGCCGCTATTTGCTCTGTCTACTGTACCTAGGTACCGTAAGGATACGGAGTAGTATCATCTTGCGTGCTTACGTAGCCCCTTGCCAAAAACCCGCTTTCATTTGCTGCCAATTCCCGAGGGAGTGGCGCCTAAGCTGACTCATCATTTGGCTTATTCACCATCGCACGTCAGGAGAAGCTGCTGAACAACGTCATCTGTCAGTTTGTCATCTGCGTCATGAATCTACCAATGTGATTTCTAAGGTGCCTCCTCACCGTGTTTTGCGTTGTTGACCCCTCGAATCAAAGGTGGTTTAGGATAACGCTATCTCGAAATAGATTGTTCACTTGCACCTCTGTTTAAGTTCCGGTCCCCTACTCCGTAGTTGCTGTACGTACTAATGAGAACACTTCAACAAATACCAGACCGGTAGAATGGATGCCTTACACAAACGCTTTCTCAAAACTAGCAAACGTTCTTATTCCGCAATACCTGGATAGGTATGTTGACTTCGAAACCAACAGCTAGCTACTACGTACGTACCTACCAGATGTTAGTACCTTAGGTACCTAAGGTAAGGTCAGGTACCTAGCCACGCATCTTGATGGCTCACGTGATATGAGCTCATCCAAATTTTTGGCTCCTTAAGCGCGTCGAAATGCTTCTCATGTCGCACCAATCACGGCGCAGAGCTGCTTGACAGCAGCCGCGCGGGCCGGACATCAACGGTTGGCGGGGCACGGAGGGAATTGGCCGGACGAGATCGCTCACCAACCCAACCTTTGAAGATTGACTCGATCTTTGGGTTCGTCGCTGTGGACGGTTGCGCGTCACATTTCCCGGTTTCAGCCAGTTCTTGCCATCCTTGTGACCCTCCAAGACAACTCCAGCTGTTCTTTCACCAGAGACGCCGCCAACCGGGACAGACGCAGAAAACCTCACCCCGCGCGCAATAATGGCAGACGAAGGGAGCCCCGCCAAGGCACGGCCTCAGTTGACGAGCTCGATGAGGAGCAGCTCCTATCTTAGTGACCACCAGCAATACCGCCCTCCCCGACAGGAGCAGTCTCGACAAGATCAGTTCCATGGAATTGACACGGTGGTAGAGGACTCGGGCCACTCGCCCGTTCCTCACACGAGGCCAATTCTGCCGTTCAATGGCGTCCCGTCCGATGACAACCCTCCCAAGGTGGTTGACAGCGGGCTGAGCCATTCTTACTCCCACCCGAATTGTGCTCCGCGAGCTGGCGAGAAGTCCGATCGTCTCATTGCAACCCTCCTCTACAAGCCGAGAGGAGAGGACCAATCCTCGCGATCCCCCATCAAGACCACTTTTGCGGACAGTAATGAGTCCTTGCCCGCCAACTTGGCGCCCACATCCGATCCCAAGGAGTATCCTCTTGAGCCGCCTACCCAGGAATCAGAGCAACTGGATCACATATACGGCTCCTACATCTCACCGCTGTGCATCACTTCATTCCTCCATCTCATGTCCTCGTTCCCCCTTCCCAGAGATGCCGATGAGCCTCACTCTTCTCATCGATGCCTGGATTACCAGGAGCAGCCACGCATCGTTGAGCTGACGCTCTCTCCCGCACCGTCTCCTGAGTATCTTAGCCTCGATGACTTGCGGAAGCATGAGATGATTTATAGGTTCGAGCAGGAGTGGAACGTTGATGTGATTCTTCAGAGGGATACCGTGTGGAGACGTCACCCGCGACTGGTCGTTTTCGACATGGACAGCACTCTCATCACTCAAGAGGTCATTGATCTTTTGGCTGATCATATCAAGGATCCTCCGGATCTGGCTGCTCGAGTTGCCGAGATTACTCACCGTGCGATGATGGGCGAGTTGGAGTTTGAGGATTCTTTCCGCGAGCGTGTTGCCCTACTCAAGAGTCTGCCTGCTACTCTTTTTGAGGACCTCCGGCCGGTGTTGAACATCACCAACGGTGTGCCAGAGTTGATCAGGGCTTTGAAGCGCCTGGGTGTCAAGACGGCAGTTCTCTCTGGCGGCTTCCAGCCCTTGACGGGCTGGCTTGCCGGGCAATTGGGCATCGATTATGCTCACGCGAATCATGTTGTTATTGAGAGCGAAAAGCTCACAGGCGAGGTGCAGGGCATCATTGTGGGCAAGGAGCGTAAGCGGGATCTCCTCGTGGAGATTGCCGGAAAGGAAGGCATTGAGCTGTCTCAGGTTGTTGCTGTTGGCGATGGCGCTAATGACCTGCTGATGCTGGACAAAGCAGGGCTGGGAGTTGCTTGGAACGCGAAGCCACGGGTGCAGATGGAGGCAAACGCCCGCCTGAATGGAGAGAGTCTGCTGGATCTCTTGTACGTGTTTGGCTTCTCTGCTGAAGAGATTGAGGCGTTGATTGCATAAGTCGTTGAAATCGAGTTGAGAGAGTTGTCGCAAGATGAGGAAGTCAGGAGTTCTGGATACCTGAGAGGCAAGGTGTAGTGTTGGGCCATTGAGATACCAGGCTGCAATGAGAAATGGCTTCACCCGATGATGCATTCATTGGTTTCTTCTTCTTCTCTTATTTTTAGAAGACGTGCCCTTGAATATGCCCAAACCTTACCTCGTTGTGAATCATGATGGCTTCAAATGGAGTAATCAGCCGTTCGCCCGGTTAACTCTGTGGATCGGATCCGAGGTGGGCACATAATGAACCGGTGACAACGAAACAAGCTGTAGATACAGACACAAAGCTAGAAAATATTGTGGCGCGTCGTATGTGAACTATAGGTGGCTGCAAAACTCGAGCCCACTCCGTCCTTCAATCTTTCTTCTATACAGGGCCAGAGGATTGATCCAACTGGCTCTCCCTTCAACTCCTTACAGCGCATGCTTGGACGTGCAGCTCCAACAGCATCCCGGCTCTTGATTTAAGGGTAGCCGTCCTTACCCCACTTGTTGTACTTGTCGTGAAGCTCGGCGGGAAGGGTGACGTTGGGAACGACAACGACATTGAGGGCGCTGGGGGCGTCCTTGGGCGCCACGTTGGAGTCACCACCGGGGTGGTACTGGTACTTGCCAGTCATGCCACTCTCCCAGGGGTGGCCGCCCTCAGCAATCTTGACGGGAGACTCGGAGGTGGAACCGGTAGGCGATCGACCTGAAGTTCAGATGTCAGCAATTGCTTCATCCTCCACAGCAGTGGCATCAATGCATCTCCATACCGAAGTAGAAACCAGCGCCGCCAAGAGCAGCAGCCATGACACCGCCGAGAATCTGCAATTGATCAGTTCACGTTAGCAATGGCTATCCTTCGTTGTTGTTTTGTCGTTCAAGAGCCGTGTTTGGGCCGGGCGCTGTCGGGGTGGGCCGAGGCATTATGACGCACCAGAATCTCGG
>JAAVUK010000123.1:0-42754 GCA_014899095.1 Fusarium buxicola | reverse complement strand
GCTTAAATATATTAAATTAATAAAAAAAATTTAGTTTTTTTCTTTCTTTAAAAAAAAAAGATATTTATAAATTTATTATGAAAGCGCCTTGCCTCTAAGAGACTAACGAGCAGCATATGTAACAGGATATCTCCCACACCGCATTGAGGACATGTCGGTAGCCAATATACTTCCACCTATTATTTTTCTGCTTGCGTAGGCGCTGCTTATGCCTGGAGTACATGGCCCCAAAGTCTTTGATGGAGTAGTTTCTCGCATTAATGAGCGCGGCTATCTGGTTGAGAGTGAGCGGCAACCCGCCCAGCTGCTTCGCTACCTGTCGAGCCGCTTCCACTTCGCCGTCAACACGTCGCCTGTTGGACGCCATGTGAAGCAAAAATTCGGCCCCTTCATCAACTTCGAATCCATTGACCTCAAGTCCATGATCAATGGGAAGCGTGGCTACGAGGACATCTCTGGTGGTAACAAGGACTGCTCCGTGCTTGGAAGCAGGCCAGCAGTCGTCGAGAACGTCATGACGGCCAACATTATCGAATACAAGAAGCCACTTGGCAGCTGAGACTTGGTTAAATTCTGAAATGCAAGCAGGGATCCACGTCTTACAGGTCTTCTGAAGCCAGTCCAATACCAGTATCATGTTCTTTTGGTGAGCTTGAGGATGTGCTTTCTTCAGCTTCAAGGCATCGACAGCAATCTTACTAAAGCCTTGTTGGATAGAGAACTCGTCTTCAGCGGGTATCCAGAATACCGCATCGAGAGCATCAAGCTTTTGGTATGCGTAAGCAAGCGCAGTCTGTGTCTTTCCAATGCCTCCAAGGCCATATAGAGCGATAGAGGAAAGGTGGCTATTGGTGTCCGCAGGCGTCAAATGGTCTTCTAGCTGTTGTAGAATGTCTTGACGGCCATAAAAACGACGATTCTCAGCCACAGGAAGAGTATTGCAAGGAAAGGTTGCACCCTCCTGGTTAGAGACTTCCAGTGACAGTAAATGCTGGAACATGGCCCTCTCGTTCATAGCATGCGCCTGCCTTACCGTCATCTCTGCCACTTTCTCAATACGACTAACAGCTTCTTCGATATTTTGATAAGCGTCATTGAAAGTGGTCGTTAGAGTCACCCATGCGCTTTCCTCGAGGAAGACTGCGCGAGTTTAGCATGGGTTCCTCGCTCCCGGACCAAAAGATGGTGAAAGATTTGCTATATGAAGGATCATATACTCACACCCCCGTGCTTCATTGCGAAAAGTCATGATGACGTTCAACCAGAGGATGACAATTTCCTTGTTCACCTCGACCGTATCGCCTTTGACTTTCCCCAAATCAGTAATGCTGTCCTTGCACATGTTCGATGCGTGGAGCTTGTGGCCTATCTTCTCCAGCCATCTGTTGATACGGTCGAAAGGGCTGACCGGGCCGACGCTCGAACTGTCCAGCGCAAGCTTTGTAGATTCAGCATTCCATCATCACGAGCGGCAATCGTTGTTCTTACTTCAAAGACCAGGAACAGTAAGCCCCACATCATGGACGTGTCCACTGGGTTCACTATCATGTTCACAAAGTTCTGGGCAAAGGCCTCATAGTGATCCAAGGTAGGATAGATCAGAGTGATTGTTCTCATGGATTTCTCATCCGGATACTTGGCGAGGAGACTTGTCAACTCATCGCGAAAGTCCTGAAGGGATTTGACCTGCAAAGCACACTCATGGTCGCTTTGTTCCAACTTCTCTTCGCATTCTTTGAGTGCCGCCTGCCAAGATTGCGTATATATCTCGTCGCTGAAGCAAATTTTAGTCACAGAAAAATGTCCGAGGCCAATGGCATACTTACTACGTAGCCATCTGGCCGCCTGTGTTTAATATTGGATCGTACAGTCGCATGGCAATGACGGTGAGGCAGATAAGTATCCAGTAGGCAGCGCGAGTGAGCGTGGCTTGAAAGAGAGAGGTTCTAAATCAAGGCTGGCGTTTGAGCTGGACGCCTATGTATGGCTCCGATGATACCACGTCATTTGTAAGACATCAACAGGGGTTATCTGCAGGCTGTAGCCTGATTTTAGTCGGCATCTCATCGGTCGGGGTTGGAAGCACCTCAGATCCAATCGCAACCACACAAGGAGACACTCTGGTGCAACACCCCGGTCTGTACTGTATCCTGCCTCTCGGGTGTGCTCCTATGTCTGTCAACGCTATCCGTGCAAGTTGAAAAACGCATTGTTCCGGCCGCACCGTTACTCGTGAGTCGATTTTCCAGCAAACTGCGCCACGACCGACTTGCTCAACACGTTGTGGGAGTCTCGCCCTCAATCTTCCTATCTAAAGAGACAGTTCTAAACAGCCACCGAGATTGCGAACCTGATCAGGTCTACAGCGACCCAGACGACAATCGACGGTCTCACGAACCAGCTCTTCGACCACTTCGACGTATCTCCGACAAGCCGCACACGCCACGGAGATGCTATGCGACACCTAATATTCGCCGCCATCGGCTGGGCTACTATGCTGTACACTGCAACGTTCGAGTCACTACTTGATGATTTCGCGACGACGACAGACAGTCCATCTAGACATGTCCGGGGGAATCAGCATATTGCACAGGCATGTCGAAGACCGATTGGAGCCATTCTTCGTAACCATGGGCTTATTCCAATAGCTTGTCCACCTGGAGCCAGGCCCTCTGGAGGTCTTACACCTCTTCTCTCAGTCACACACCTAAACTTCTTCTCCATGTCCCGACTTGGTGACGTTACAATCTCCTGGGTTAACGACCTTTCCAAGCACTGCGATTTCGATCGGTATAGTAAGAGAAAAGATCTAAAGCTGTTTCGATTGCCTTCGCTCTGTGCAAAGATCTGCCTCAGCGACGGTGATGGAGTTTTCATCGGCCGGTAAGAGACAGGACTATGGGGCAGTGCCATCACGGGCTATGTACTCGGCTGAACTAACTATCTACACAGATTATTCAGAAGTCATAGTTTCAACCATAGCTGCCAAGTAAGCGCCGAGGCCGTAGCCAGGTCATACCCAGTCGAGGTCCTCCTGAGCTATCGCCTACTATTCGGACAACAGCGTAGCTCTCGTCGACTCTTTCGAAAACGTGAGCGAGATAGAGCCCAGCATGATGGAGAAATTAATCCTCTGCTTGATGCACTTTGTGGTGAAAAGGACGGGGGCGACTTTGGTGGCACGAAGGAGCTCCTTCGTGAGCGGAGTGTCTACAATGCCGATACTGATTTTCCTCATTCGGGGGGGAAACTGATGGAGCTGGCGGACTACAGTGCCAGCTAGAGACCAAGGAATCTTTTCGAGGTTTGGAACGACGAGCGAGACCCCGAGAGGCTCTTCACTTCCAAGGCGTTGATTGTTGTTGGCGCTGTGGACATCCTCTTGAGCATCATTCAGATCGTCGTGGGGCTTGTGTAGGTAGTGCTGGCAACTCAGAACTAGACTGGGAGAGGCACCGGAGTAGGGCTTGTTTACTGTAAGACATGCAGTGTGAATGTTCTCTGATAGATATCTGGAGTGAAAATCGGTGTTTGTAATTCATAATGCAAGACGCTGTTGCGTTGAGCATGCTCTAGCGTCTGATTGAGTCCTAAGTTAAACCCCTTTGACAGCCCGTATCAAACGCATCGCCTTATTCCCACCACTGAGATGAAACGCTCTGGCAAGTTGATATGAGTAAGGAAGGGGTGCCAATATAGACTAGATAAATTACATACCAACGCCATCACGTCGTTTCATTTACCACCACCACCACCACCAGTCCCAGCAAGATAGATCTTGCCTCCGCGAACAAGACGTCTAACCATCTCAAGGCCCTGAGCGTCTGCATTGGGAGGTGGCGGGAAAGCAAGATGGCTCTGCGCACGCCAAGCTTGGGACTTGTACCTGATAGGAGGGTACCCAGAGCGATCCATGACAGTCCGCAAGTCGAAATCACGATCGAGGTCAAGTAGCTCAACAACCTCCGGGTCGCTGAGTTGAAGAGGGCTTCCAGACATGCTGGCTATGTAAGAGAAAAGATTGAATGAGCGTGCAGTGGCTCGGTGAGGTGTGAAGCAGGACAGGAAGGGCTGCTCGTTGACTAAACAAACACCTTGATATGTTGGAGGATCTGAGACGCTATTTGTGCTTTACACGACAGATATTAAACCACGAGGCTCCAGAACGGGTAGTTTGGACTGAGGCTCTGTAAAAAGGCACCGGTGAGACAAGGGCACACTTCATGCGCCTCATTTCTCATCCAGCAGTCGAGATGGTGGTAGATTACTTCCACTTCTAGTTCACCGGTCCACCAGGTCGAACCCGATGTCACATTTGGCCTTGGGTCCGTTGAGGCTCTGCTTTTTACTGATTGAGGTAAGCCGAGCAACTCTGGGCACTTTTTCTTGTTTATCCACATGATCAAGCTGTACAGTCTTGAAGTGCGTGATATCACGTTTTGCAACCTCATTCTTATCACGCTCTGCTGTAAATGCAAGCCACAGCACATTTCAAGGGGGCCTCAAGCTTGCCCACCAAGTTGACGAACAAGGGAGGAAGAGACAAGAGGTAGGAGAGAGGGAGGGACAATGTGAATCAATTAGACTGACACCGATGAACGCTCGGCATCGCCCCACGGCGCAAAGGCCACTTAACTTAGGGCCTCGAGCTGATCAATCATTGAGCAGATGACAGTGGTTGCAACCTTTGCGCCCTCTTCAATGTCCTGTTTGGTAGTCTCTTTCCCAGCATGGTGAAGGAGCAAAGCGCGTGCCGTCTCGTCTCGCTTGTACAAGGTGGCAAGCGAGGTATAGAAGATGAATTCACAGTAGAGGAGGCCAGCATCCGTTGACGTCTTTGTGGGGGTGTTCTGAGAATTTCGTCGTCGGTCTTTGCTCTATCTGAGGGAGGACGGCGTTTGTTTTACCAGCAGTTCTTGATGTAGTCGCTCTGCAATCTTGTCGACGTCAAAAGTGGGCGTCAAGACTTCGGGCAATCCTTCACATCCACCACCTTCTTGGCCGTTGTGCTTTGGCAGACGGACTCCATCATCACCTACCCAGTCGTAGCCATCTCGGCGCGCTCTTTTCTCAACCTGCCGGTAGTCGGCAAAGTCCATGCCTAGGTGAAGCATTGCGTCAATGTGTATCTTCTTGCCCTCCTTGCTGTTGGGATCGTAGACCCTCATGTCTTGGTTCCAGAGCTGTGGGATCATGTCCATGTCTGTAATGACGTTCCGGAAATCGGTGTGGTATTTGATGATGCTGATGGGTACCCGTCCCTCGCGCTCGATGCGATCAGGCAGCGCAACCTTGACATCTTGGGGTGGGTTTCTCTCATTCTCCTTGAATGGCTGGCGAGAAGAGTGAGTAGCCATGCTATAAGATACTGGGACGGCACAGATTGACCGGAAAGCACTTTACTCACAGCGCAGGCCGTAACGACGACCTTGTATTCCTTTTCGCAAATCATTGTCAGCGCCATGCAGTGCAACCACAATATTGACACATCTGTCTGTCAGCCTCAAGCCCTCGAGCCTTTTGCACTTTGCCTCAGTCCGGACTCCCAAATCAAGCAAGTTGTGCACCACGCACTCTAATGATCAAGGCTAGACATGCATCCCGTACAGCCAAGGAAGTAAACCGGCCATTTTAACATGGCTGTAGACTATGGCATTTCTACTCCTAGACTTTCTTGTCCTCTCCAAGCCCACTTCCTTTCGACCACTAGATGTGCAGCGAAACAATAACGTCAATATCCGTCTGAAGTATCACAAGTGCACCAG
Organism: Fusarium buxicola; assembly: GCA_014899095.1. Taxonomy (NCBI): domain Eukaryota; kingdom Fungi; phylum Ascomycota; class Sordariomycetes; order Hypocreales; family Nectriaceae; genus Fusarium; species Fusarium buxicola. Next base: position 36,989 of record JAAVUK010000123.1, on the reverse strand, counting down.
TGTAACTAGGGAAAATGGCCCCGGCAGCAATAGACATTCAAACTGCGATCGATTTCATCGCTGACCTTCCTCTATATGAAGAGGAGAAGCCTTACTTCCTTCACCCTTCGGCGTCTGCTAATGTTGATGCCAACCAGATCAAGACCACTGACGTCTAGTGGGACACGGCACGTGTGACAGTATATAGCATGCGCGACAAGCCTGAAATCAACTTGGAGAAGAATGCATTCTGCTATGTTGAACATGAGTCGAAATATCTTCCGGGCCCAGGCATGGGTATCGATGAAGTGGCGAGTTATCGCAGGGAATCTGAAGACCTGGTCCGGTCTCTCTTTAACGCAGAGTTCACTCATTGCTACGACTACAAGGTCAGACTCCGCGGTGCCTTAAACCCCCCGTTTCTAAGGATTTAGATCCGCAAAAACTCGCCAATGACTCTCGAAAGCTATGATCCTGATGATCCGTTGCTGGCAGAATAAGTGGCCATTGGCGCACATGGTCAGTACTGGTCTCACTTACTTCATACCCGAAAGACTAGCTAATTCTAGGCAGTTGGTGCGTATTTTAGATCAATCGAACTATTTCAGGGCTTATTTTCTCAGACATATCCCTCGACACCGTCCCGCGGCTCTTGAAGGAGATCCTCAATGAAGAACAGCTTTCCCGGTTTTTCAAGCCAGGATACCGCTTCAGACTCATCAAGTATATCTTATTTTCATACGAGAACGCTTTCAATGATGCCTAATTATTGCTAACAGCACATGACGTTCGATCTTGCCAGAGTTTCACGACCGCCCACTGGCAATGTGCGATTACACCTCGCTTGACCCAAGCGACCTTGTCGCCACGGACAGGGTATATCCGACATAGAATCAGGAGATCTACCATTTGAAGTATAACAAGCTTCAGAAGTGGTATTAGTTGCCTAGGCGGCGGCCGAGCGAACCATTCTTGTTCATGACGTTTGACAGCCATTCAGGCTCCAACGCAAGATATAAGTGTAGCTGCCGCGCGTAACAAACCTTGGATGCTGATGACTGGGTTAAGACTGTCCCCACATATCCATAGACAACCCGCTAGCTGCATCTCAAGCACCTCCGCGTGAGAGCGTCGAAACAAGGAATCTGGTCATTTCAAAGTTATAGGAATGGTAATACCGGTCTTGGCAAGTAAAGTTTGTGCCTATGGCTAATAAACCTTCTCACGAGATCCTTAGTAATGTACGCAAGGTCTATGTGTCTGACTTTGGTGTCGCTATCAGGAATGATGTTAAGTGCCTCGCGTTCACGAGTATTGGTGGCTTTAGTACGGAGTCGTCCAGGATGGGTATGACTGTCGTCGTGAGTAACAGAGTATTGACTTGAGGAGTTGTAAGTAAGTTCTAAAATGTTTTTTATGCGCCGTACTTCAAGACAAGTGTATGCCGTGCCAATGTGAGTCGTACGATGGGAAGTGTCCCTATTCAAAAGCACGCTGCGGCATACGCCAGTGCAACTGCCACATATGACTATCTGAGCCCGTCCCGTACTGCGCGAGCGACGGAAAATTTCACGTCAGAAGAACTGCCAGTTTACAGGGCTTCTTTCCAGGCGGTGTGAGTGAGTGGGAGGGGATATTGCAAGGTAGGGTACACACTATCTGAAGGGCTGAGAGATGCAGGATTAGTGAGAATAGGAAGAGGCCTTACAGATATTTTGAAACACAATATATATATTTAGAACACAAACTTATGTTTACTGTATATAGTAAGACTTCTATGCCCTAAGTAAGTTAGTAAGAGAAGCAGGGGGTATCAATCCAGGGGCTAAAAAGCGACAGGAATAACTTCCGCAAGTACAGACCCACCAGCCGGCTGGGGCGTAACTTATTTCTCAGATTGTTCAATACGTAGATAAAATACCTGAAAAAGCAATGTTTCTCGGCGTCTGAGGCAGGCCGAAGGGCCCGTGGCTACTACAAGAACCGCCCGCAGTGTGATAGTGAGCTGAAGGAGTGAATAAAGTCAGGCGATGTGCTCCCAACTGGGCCTGATCTTTGTTGCGAGATCTCGGTTCGTTTCCGCTCTCCCCGGAGGAATGACATGCCCTACGGGACATGACAGGCCCTACGGGGCTTCTTGGGCCCGAATCCGCTTTTTCGCCTTCGGTTCGGCAGCTTGGTTGCTCTCCGGGAGGCCGGCTCATGGTCTGAGCTGGCTCTAATAAAGACAATCGTATGAGCTACGTCTCAGACATCAGAACCCGTGACAGGGGGGAAATAAGCATGTTAATAGAGATCCGCGGGTGAGGGGCGCCTCGTCGTCTCATCTCGTTACCAGAGCCAGGTCTTGCAGCTTTTTACGACATGGTTAAGCGACACATCTCATGATAATTTTGAGTCACTCTTTTTTCTTCTTCTTGCCATGTCCATCTTTGTGGGGAATCTATGCTAACCCCGTATTGTCCTGACACCCAAGATGGCCCAGTCCCCCAAGCCTATACACGGATGTGTTCCCAGTGGTGTGAGATATCACAGCCATATTCTGTATCCGTGCCAGACCCTGAAGCAAGGGTGGCAATCCCCTTTCAAGGTCAGCATAATGAATCCCAGATCATGGGCAGACCTTTATACTCTTGGCTCGTACCAGCACGACTTGGCTAACGAGTACTCATACGGGATCGCCTTCAGACACCGCGTCGTACGTTGGTTTGATGATGCAAACATGGCATCTCGTATAAATTGGCTTGACCACCCGGTACTCACTTGTTTATCAAGATCTTTAATCTTCAGCTCAAGATCGCACTTTGTATTCGGTCTAAAAGGCCCTCTTTTTTTCAAACTTGATCACTTTCCTTCGCGACATCATGAGTCCCATTGATAACAAACCCGTTGACGCGGGCCCTCTTTCACGCGATCGTAAGTATACCTCATGGCAGGCCCCAAGAGCAGGCATATGAGCTCCAGTACACTACCCAGATAGCACATGACTAACCAATACCAAAGCAACTCCCGTCACATTCGACGATCGGACGACTGTAGGGGCAAAATCCGTCTGTCCCTCCTACTCAAACGACGAAGATGTAGAACTAGGCAAGAATCGAGACTCGAAATCACCAGATGACCCCCCGGAATCAGAGAAGCCGGCTACATCAGCAAGCGACGCGGACACGGATTCCGTGACACTTGACCAGAGCAACATAGTCTGGTGGGATGGTGAAGACGACCCAGAGAATCCCCTCAACTGGCCTCGTTGGCGAAAGATTAGCAATGTCATCCTCATTAGCCTCCTTACCTTCATCGAGCCGCTTGCCTCGTCCATCTTTGCGCCCGGTGTCCCTCAACTAATGGAAGACTTCAAGAGCACCAACACCGAGCTCGCTGCATTCGTCGTCTCTGTCTACATCCTTGGGTTTGCCTTTGGGCCTATGGTCCTGGCCCCCATGTCCGAGATGGTAGGGCGCATACCAGTTTACCATGGCTGCAACGTTCTGTTCGTCGCATTCACGATAGCCTGCGCCGTTGCGCCCTCCCTCGAATCTCTCATCGTCTTTCGCTTTCTGTCTGGCACTTTTGGTGCTGCACCCATGACAAATGGAGGCGGCAGTATCGCCGACATGTATAAGCCAGAAGACCGCGCTACGGTTATGGCAGCTTTCGCTACCGGCCCTCTGATCGGCCCCATCATCGGACCTGTCATTGGTGGCATCCTGACGGACGCAAAGGGATGGCGTTGGGACTTCTGGGTCATCGTCATTGTCAGCGGTGCGGTTGCTTTAGCCATGCTGTTGGTGATGCGAGAAAGTTTTGCACCCATCATCCTGGAGCGGAAAGCTAAAAGGTTCCGAAAGGAAGCCGGAAACCAGGAACTTCGATCAAAACTGGACTCTCAGCTCTCGAACAAGGATCTGTTTAAGCACTCCATCACTCGACCATGCAGAATGTTGATCTTCTCACCTATCTGCCTTGTTTTTGCCATCTATCTTGGGGTGGTATACGGCTACTCCTATCTCTTATTTACATCCATGACTTTTGTCTTCAAGGATATCTACCACTTCAACACAAAGATAGTCGGCCTTGTTTACCTAGGCCTCGGCGTCGGAGCGATTCTAGGAATGAGTTGGTTTGCATGGGACAGTAATAGGGAGGTCAAGAAAACCCTGGGAACGGACCAACTGAAGCCCGAATTACGCCTCAGGCTGCTTCCTTCAGCAGCAATCATTTTGCCCATTGGATTCTTTATTTACGGCTGGACAGCCGACTACAAGACCCACTGGATGGGTCCCATCATCGGCTTGGGTGTGATCGGCGTAGGTAAGTTGATATAACCCCTAAAGCTGGGAATCTCCATAGAAGAGATCACACAGAGACTAACGACGCTTAACTAGGTGAACTGATTAGTTTCATGGCCGTCTCGGTGTATCTCGTTGATGCTTTTGAGCTATACGCCGCGTCAGCACTCGCAGCAAACACCATCTTACGATCGCTTGCGGGAGCACTTCTACCCCTTTGTGGCTTGCGAATGTATGACAAGCTTGGGCTGGGCTGGGGGAACAGCATGCTTGGTTTCATCGCCGTACTGCTTATCCCCGTGCCTTTCGTCATTAACCGATATGGTGAGAGGTTGCGCAAGAAGTACGCGATCAAGAATCTTTAGATGGGTTTGGTAATCACTATATTTGGTAATCACTATATTTGAATTAATTTTGGAGTTCTGCTGGGTAGGAGCTGGTATCGAAAGGCGCTTACAGATTGTGGCAAGGTCTCATATCTTTTCATTCTGTTCTTCGCCAGCTGAAAACTCGGATAGGTTGCGCAGGGTCACACACCTCTCATAACTTCTTAGTACTTGGGTTTTACATTAGTTTTGTTTATAATACTGTTAGTTCTTAGCCCGGCGTTGATGGCTGACAGCCGACTTGGCGATGCTATTCGCAAGCTAACGAACTGACAGGGATGATAGATTACCCCCGCCAATGGCCCACTGCTCCCGAGCACGTCATCCGGTTTAGGAGAATGATCATCGTTTAAATACAAGCGCAAAGTAAAATTTATCCATTGTTGAGTCATTCACGGAGGACGTAGTCTATTGTGTCGTGAGGAGGAACAGCAATTGGAGGGCGTGCAATTGTAACTCACGGCAACTTCAACTCCCCCGGACCAAAATGCCCGACTCATCCAGCGAGAACCCAGAGGCTAGGACCAAGAGATCAGCGCCCTCAGGCTCAGGCTCCATCTCACAGCGATTGGCCGTCGAGGTCGATGCGCGATGGGGTGACGTCTTGCTGCTCGTGTGCTTCTTTGTCGCTGGCCTGGTTGACAGCGCCGCCTTCAACATGTACGGCTGCTTCGTCAGTATGCAAACAGGTCAGTATCCTCCATGACCAACTCCTCCTAACCGAAGTACATTACATGCTCACATCCACCAGGAAACACCATCTTCGTCGGACTAGGCGTCAGCGGCCAGCCGGAAAACCTCCCCGGCAAGGCCTGGTCTCGCTGTTTCCTGGCCATCATCTGCTTCGCTCTTGGAGCCCTCTTCTTCTCCAGCTTCCACCGCTACTTCGGTCCCCAGAAGCGCTGGGTTCTGATTGTCTCATTCCTCGTCCAAGCCGCTCTTACTGGCCTCGTGGCCATCCTAGCCACGACAGGCGCTGTCTGGAATCATCCCCATGGCCGAACCACCATTCACGAGGACGGCTGGATCATCGAGAGAGTCCGAAACTCGTTCCCTGGTTCTGATTACGCTCCCATAACCATCCTGGCCTTCCAGAGCGCGGGCCAGATCGTCGCGAGTCGGGTCCTCAAGTTCAACAGCATGCCGACTGTTGTGCTGACGAGTCTGTACTGCGACATGATGAGCGATGCCAGGCTGTTCACGGCGCCTATCACCGACAATGCGGACCGAAACCGGAGAGCCATTGGAGCCGTGCTGCTTTTCGCTGGCGCTGTTTCTGGTGGCTTCTTGTCCAAGTCTTGGGTTGGGTTCGCAGGTGCGCTTTGGATTGCAGCGTTCCTCAAGCTTTGCATCGGCCTTGCTTGGGTTCTGTGGAAGCCCAAGGCTTCTGATAACTAACCTATGGGAGGCTGTGGGCTCGTTCTGGCTAGAATTATATAGACATAGACAACGTTCATGGGCGAGATGCAAAGGGAGGGCGGCAGACGGAGTCGGGAGGGATACACATTCCTCTGGTTCATAATCTGCTGGACACTCCGTATTGACAATAGACAAAACTATACTGCTTGAGTTTCGAGCAAGCGAACGCTTCGATTATTAACGGTAGGGACTCGTTCTAGAGTCATCGGGCATACGCCACACGGCGGTGGAACAACACCAAGTTCTCGACTTGGTAGTAACGTGTGGAATTTCCAGTGCAAAGAGTCAGATCTGGTTGGACCACTGTCTTTCATTGGCAAAGACAGAATCAGGTATCTTTTGACAGGAAGAGAGCCTTGCTGGAGCATCACGCCCCCCGTCAGTTTCTGATCGGCGTCGGGATGGATCGTTGTCAACCACGAAAGCCAGAGTTGTAGACCGCAACTTTAACTTCCAAAGGGGTAGCAACCAGGAAACCACATATTTGTAATTTGCACGGTCCATTGATTATATCGACATTTCTTGGCCTATCATGGCGGGTTCAAACTTGATCCAGACGCTACCAGCGCCTCCATTACCCGTGCAGCCGGCTGCTTACACCAATTTGCTCCAGTTCTCACTTCCACGCAGCAAGTCAAGGATTAGCTGGTGAATCTAGGCTGTAACCGCACCCAGAGCTCGGACTGCGAAAAGATGCCGCAGTTGAAGACCTTCCAGGGGTTCGTAGGGTCGCAAATCGAAAAGTCAAATCGTCGGAGTAACTGTTGTGCTCCAGAGTCAGCATCAGTTCGCTCACCAGCCAAGTTTTGCCAAGATTCCACGAGTGACAAAAGAATCGACAAAGCTCACCTCAACATAAACCTTGTTCAGCTCCATGAGGGCAACTGGCCGACCAAGACACTGCCATCGCCCATAGCTGAAAATCAGTTCCAGCACGCTCTCCATCTCCTTGACCTTGTCGGGAGAGCTCTCGATCCAGCGCTCGGGACGGAACTCGCCAGCGTCGGCACCCCACAGATCCTCTCGGCGGAAGATGCCCCAGGCGCAGTACCCGATCCTTGTTCCGCCGGGGATAAACTTGCCCTTCCAGGTGTCTCCCTGAGGCGGAACCTGCTTTGCCATGAGGCCGGCAACAGGGGGGAAGATACGGAGACCTTCCTTGATCACAGCTTGAAGGTAAGGTAGGTCGCGAGCTACGGTGTCTGGGATGACTGCGTCTTCATAGTCCGCCCTGTAAATTTCGTCGCGGAGTTTGTTGTACACGTGGGGATTGGTGATGATGTGGAGCATGGTTGAGCGGATGGCCGTAGCAGTCGTATCAGATCCAGCAACGCTGCGATTGAACCGTTAGAGAACCGTCTCTGGTAGAAGACTTCGTGCCAGCAACTTACATCTGAAGCAAGATCTCTGACTCGGCCTCCTTCTGGGTAAGTCCGTGGGCCAGAAAGGACCCCAGCATGTCCTTCCGAACCTTCTTGTCCGGGCCAAATCGTTCAGCTGTAATTTCCTTGGCGATGCTAGATAGACGACCGATCGATCAGTGTCTGTTGTATAACTTGTCGCTCATGGTTGCGATATCGGATCATACGCAACAAAGATTCAGTAACTTACCCCATAACTCTACCGAATCCGAGCCGGTCCTTTTCAGATGGCAAGAGCCTTTTAAAGATGGGAGAGCTTAGGATCTTGACGAGCCAAGGAATGACAGTCGTCACCATGACCATAGGTAGAGTCTCCTCTGTCGTCTGGATGTACTCGTAGACATCCGAATCGGTCTCGAGGAAGCCAAACGGCGACCCAAAAGCCAAGTCGGAGATAACATCCAAGGTGAAGAATTGGGCCCGACGACCTAGATCGACGGGCTTCTTTTCCTCGGCATACGTGCCAAGGAGCTTGATGAAAGCAAGGATGTTCCTGTCAATCTTGGGTTCTAGGTTCTCAACCTCCCGGCCACCATACTACAACTGCATGTCAGCTTTTGTGACGGCGCAAACGAAGCCTGCCCAGGAACTGCGACATACCCCGGCAGCCATCTTGGAGCGCAGCCTGAAGTGCTCATCCTCATCTCTCCAGGACAGGACGTTGTTGCTCGCGGGGTCGAAGCGCATTCCATCGTACCAATCGGAACGGCGGTACTCGGTTCTCACGTTGAGAATATGCTTCATGAGGTCGGGGTCATCGGTAAGCAAGTCGTTGGGACCGACTCGAGCGATTGTGCCTGTGCGCGCAAGTTGTTAGCCCAAGTTGCACGGCCTACTGAGCTCTTCGATTGGCGCTTTGCGAAACGCGACAGAGGAATGCAACTTGCGACACCAATTAACAACATACCATACTTCTTAGTCACCTCCCAGAAGTCCAGGTATGCCCTGCCGCCTCCGACAGTCCTGATGAGCCACCACTTAGAGAATACAGCAAGACGAGGTCCCTTGAAGTTGCGCAGACGGGTATACTGTCTCCATGTCGAAAGGGCCAACCACAGAGCCAAGAATGCGACCAAGAGCCCTGCGACGGCAACAGAAGGCCGCACACCAGCAAGAAGCCCCCGCAGGCCGTCAACAGCCGTGTCCAAGCTCAAGCTCAAGCTCATCCTGAGCGTCCCGATATTGGTTTCAAGCGGAGACGGGTACGGCGCCCACGAACTACTTAGTTCCTGGAGAGCCGGGGGAGGGTCCGTTAAGAATGGACAAGGAAAAGGCCATTGCGGAGATGGAATAATCAATAATCCCCTCAGCACTCGCTTCCTCTCGTCTTTGCAGCAGTCGATTGGAAACCTGTTCGGCTGGAATCTTGTCGAGAGCGCTAGTGCCGTCAGTGGACGGGGATCTTCTCTACGGTGATCACTAACTCGGGCGCCGCGATAGGCAGCTCGGCACGGTAGAACACCACTAGAGGGTTCACTAATTCCTCTAGCCCGTCCGTAGACCGTCCGGATAAGAGTCCTGGCGCCGCGGCCTCGTCAATGGCGCGGTGCGTGCCGCTTAAGCATTCTTTAGCGCGAGCCAGTGTGGAATGGAATGGATGGCTGCTTGGCCTCTGCGAGGCTGCTTGGCCTCTGCGAATCGCGCTCTGTAGCTGGAGCCATCATTCTGATTGCATCTTTTGGGGGCGCAAAATGTGGTCCTTGCGAAGTTGTCCTGCATGGGGCGAGACCCTCCAGGCTCTAGAAGAATCTCGGAGAGAGCTCTTTTATGGCCAATATTCCGAAAGCGCAGAACGTGATGTGACAGGACTCAGAATAACATCGGCTGCCGTCAGACACTCAAGCCACTGGTCAGCTTCTCCCACTGTGTTTGTCGTAGTCAGCCAACGAAGGGACGGGGATGATTAGTGATTATGTACGGATGGATACCTTACTGTAGACACCCTCTAGGACTGGCAAATGGAACTGCAATGGAACCCTGGGGCCACGTTGTTCCAGTAGCGAGGCTCCGCTTGACACACCATCAGCTCGTTCGTTTATTGGCATCGCACAGTGTCCGCGCGACGAGTGAGGGGCTCGGGGGAACCCTTGACCTACTTTACTGATATTTGACATTGGCATCTTAACCTCGAGCTTCAAGGCCCGACAGACCTTGAACCAGCCGCGACATTGTCGATTTCAATCCGTACTACATACAGCAGCCAGTACCAGCGACGCGATTCCGCCATGACAGCCACTGCGGATGCACAGGCGCAAGGGCCTGGAGAGGTTGCTACCAAGACCACCGAGAGACAAGCCCCGACCACGGCAGAGAACGAAACCCTCGAGGCTGAGGTTGAAGATGTTCCCGATGACGACTCGGCGCTGGGAGTAAGTCGAGACTGATGTTGTGCTGTGCAGGACACGACGTGATCGTGATGGCCATCGCTGGCGCTTGTTGATCTAACGTGGCATCCTGCAGGACGACGCTGCTAGCTCCACGGCATCCATGCGATCCAGTATTCTTCAGTATCGCACCGAGAATGGACGAACATATCATTCCTTCAAGGAGTCCAGTGAGTTCTTCCGCAGCCAGAGGCTACGAGACCGTCGCCAAGTTGCTAACTCATGCAAACCGCGACAGTCAATTATGTGCTCCCCAACGACTCAGTAAGAATAGCCCTGGACCCTTTGACATGGATCAATATTGATACCATCCATGCTGGTTCATATTGCTAACGTCTTGGCACCGCATCACAGTCTGAGCAAGAACGTCTAGGTTTGTAGTAATCGCCTCATATGCCCTCATGCTGAGGCAAATGCCACTCATGTTGAGGCATTCTTCAAACCAATGAATCACTTGCTGATCGCGCCAGACCTACAACATCATTTATTCACACTCACCCTCGGCAACAAGCTATTCCTCTGCCCAGCTGGCAAGGATAAGCCCATTCAGCGATGCTTGGACGCTGGTACTGGTACCGGCGTTTGGGCCATTGACTTTGGTATGAAACACAGTCACTGATCCCAGTCCCATCAGTCAGCTAACGCTGTTCAACAGCCGACGAGCATCCTGAGACAGAGGTACGGTTACCCGGCTTTGAATAGCAAAGACAGGGAGCCGAGGACTAACATTGTCATTCAGGTCCTTGGTATTGATCTCAGCCCTATTCAACCGAACTTGTACGTCTGCTTCTACAAGTCATCAGTGCCGGTCGAGACACAAACGTACTTACTCTCCGTAGCCTTCCGGCCAACCTAGCATTCCAGGTCGACGACCTCGAGGATGAATGGACATACAGCTACAAATTCGATCTCGTCTTCGCCCGCATGCTCACCGGGTCCATCGGCGACTGGCCCAAGTTCTTCCAGCAGTCCCTCGATAGCCTGAACCCGGGCGGCTGGCTCGAATGCCAGGACATCACCTTCCCGGCTGAAAGCGACGACGGCACCCTCAGGAAGGGCTCCTACATGGACCAATGGTCCGGGCTCATGATCAAGGCGACAACCATCTTCGGCCGCAGTGCTCAAAGCGCAAAGTACTACAAGCAGCAGATGATTGACGCAGGGTTCGTCAACGTCACAGAGGTCATCTACAAGTGGCCGACGAACCGATGGCCCGCGGATCCGTACCACAAGGAGATGGGTAAGCTCGAACCATGGGAGCTGTTGTTCGCCTGCTGACTCGATCCAGGTTTCTGGTGCTGCCATAACGTCGCTGGCGGGCTCTCGGGCCTTTCCATGGCCCTATTCACGCGGGCATTGGGCTGGAGCTCCGACGAGGTTGAAGTCTTCCTGGCCAATGTGAGGACCGAGATGAAGGATAGACGCATCCACGCTTGGTGGCCCATGTAAGACGATTCTGTCCTTGCGCAAATCTCGCGAGGCCTCTGGAAACAGCTAACCATCTCTCAGACATGTCGTGTACGGCCAGAAGCCCGAGGCATAATCCACGACCAGGCAGTCCCTGTGTTCTCTCGAGGAGAGCGCCTAATGAACCGCAATGATTCATAAACAAATATCGGAGGGTTGTTCCCGTTTGATTTGGGCCAGCATCGTGCATTCTTATTCAGTTGATGACTGTTACTTCTACATACGTAAGGAGAGCTGTCAACTCCCCAATCAGTCACGAATTGACTCCCAGTGTCCGGCACGCGCCGCAACCTGTTCCACAACATGATCTCTGGCCCAGCGCTAGATGAGATGCTCTTCATGCCTTTAACCTCTGCTTGTCTTGGCCACTTCCACATGAGCTGTTTTTCGCAACCATGCTCCAGAGCCAAGCCCATGGTTATCCCTGATTCGCTGCCGAGCTGCCCCGAGATTAGGATCAGACCAGCATGTGCCAAGCTGAATCAAACCCCCAAGATCGCGTTTATCTCTCAACAGCAAGCTTTCTTAGCCCGCGTGCCCCCGATCGATTATCTGATCTGACAATCTGCCGCTACCATGCTCCAAGACGACATCCCGACATTCCGGATCGACCTTGCTCGCCCGCCAGAGTTTCGTTATGTAGACGTCGCGGCAGCCTTTGGATCTCGCATCAGTAACCTGGAATATGTTTTTGACGAGCTGCTGGAATCGATGCTGGGCTCCAAATGGCTTGCTCGGATCGCCAGGCTTCTCGCCCGACTCCTTCTGCGACGTGTGCACGATGATGAACAGACGCGAGAGATCAAGGGATTCGCTCAGGTCGCAAGGTGCGATCTCTTTTTGGTCGTGGCTCTGAACGTGCTCTTGGATGTCATGATGGGCTGCATGGCTGGTTGCGTCGAGGTTGAGGAGAAACGCTTGATGCACTTCCGCACACTTGACTGGGGCTTGGGGCCCTTGCGCGATCTGGTAGTCGTGCTCGAATACGTAGACTCTTCTAAGGATCCAGATCGTGTTATCGCGACGTCGGTTACTTATGCCGGCTCCATGGGAGTTCTCACCGGAGTCAGGTACGCTTGCATTCATGCATCGGAATGGTCAGTGCTGACTTTAATCTCAAGGGAGAATCTGTCCGTCTCGCTCAATTATCGACCTCTACATTTGTGCGACAACTCCGAGCTTAGGAAGCATCAACTGCTCGTCATTCTGGGCTTCCGACCGGCTGTGTCCTCCATACTACGCAAGACGCTCTTCAGCGAGCATCAAGCCACCGCTGATCCATCTCTCGATGTCAACACAGCGCCTTCGCTTGTTGAAAGTGCGAGAAAGCTTGCCACTATCCGAAGTGCGCCATGCTATCTAACTCTCTGCGACGGAAACCACGCTGTCGTCGTAGAAAAAGACGTCACGACCGGCCGCATACGGGACAGTGACCGCTTTATTGTGCAGACAACCCATGATTCCTACAATGCTACCAAGTGCAGTGCCGAGCCGCGTTCCGAACCCTTGACTCAGCATCCTGAGCGCTGGCTTCGAGACTCGAATGATCGGATGGACGTTATCAACGACAAGTGGGCCCAACTTTGCGGTGTTGATGAAGCCGCTGCTGGTGTCAACGACGACAAGAAAGCTGTGTCTCAAGAGACATTGCACGAGTGGATGATGGATGAGCGTATCTGCAATAGATTCACGCACTTTGCCTGCATTATGGACCCAGCAACGGGTAGATTGCCGTGGCTGAGGAGAGGTCCACAGCCTGTGCAGAAAGGCAAAGCTGTGCAGGCGAAGACAAGGACGAGTTTGTAATTAAAATGAAGTTGTGTTTTTGGGAAGGCCAGGCTCAGGGCTTCAGCTCTATTTCGATCGATACGTTTCTTCTTTTTGCTAAGGTTACGATTCATGATACTCACTAGATTACCCTAGGGCTGTGAGTATGTCTTGGGAATTGACATTACCAAGCTGCTGCTAGGAAAGACGCATAGTGCGTATAAGTGATCTGGAGCGTTAGATTCATTAGAAGGGTGTTTATTTTGAAAAGCAAGGCTGGCTGAGCTGCTGGTCCATGTCGCGATGCAATGTGACTGCAAAGGTCTCTGGATTTGATTGAGGCAATTCCTGTTCGCTCCGATCATCGAGGTACACAGCCGAGTTGGTATCAGCATAGCCCTCCTTAGTGATTACACTCCTTTTTCCAGTTTGAAATTCTCCGTGGCATCGACAGTTTCTAAAACCCAAGCGGCCTGAAACTCGATGAGGCCTCTCAACACCAAGTCGCCCCTTGATTCGTACGGCTTCGCCTCTGCTTCGCCTCGTTGCCCACGTCACCTGAAGGCTCATGTTGTTGATGGCCGTCTTGTTTGAGGAAAGCCTCGGCGTGGTGAAATCTCTGTTGGGGCTCATCAACTCTCCACGTAGTTCCTTGCCATGACAGCGGAGGGACAATCTCCGTGCTGTGATGGTGTCAAGCGGTCAGTGACGTCACGGAGGGAATAGATGAAATAGATTGCAGCGACATTCATTGCGCAGGACGCAGTAATTACGCGGTAAGGGGCAAGAAATTAAGCTTAACCAGCCTCAAGGGAACGCTAGCAGCTAGCAGCGATAGCTTATTCATCGTGCCTTGCTTGGCTTGTCTGCAAGCTTGGCTCGTCTGCAAGCTTGGCCATTCCCTCCTTGTCCAGCCGGAGATAGGCTATGGGGTCCATGACCTTTGCTCCGAGGCTCTGATAAAATTGCAGGGCGCCATGGTTATCCTTGTAACACTGCCACTCCATCCTCGAGCACCCCAGCTCATTGGCCTCGCTCGCAATCGCCTGCATCAAGTCCCGCGCGTATCCCCTGCGACGATACTCGGGCAGCACAAAGAGATCCTCCAGACAGACGCCGCATCTCCCCAGCCAAGCCGCAAAGGTGAGGAAGTAGGTGGCCATGCCGGCAACGGCGCCCTCTGGAGCAACGGCGACGAGCATTTTTGCAAAGCGCCCGCCAGGTCCACGTGCGCCCGAGGCTTGTTGGTCAAAGTCAATCGCGCCTAGGAGATCCTGCTCGGTCACCCTGACGTTGGAGGCGGCATTCTGCTCGGCGGCTGTTGCGTGCATCAACTGGAAAACAGTGGGAATGTCTGAAATGGTTTAGTGGCAGGTTTTGAATGCTGGAGGATAAAACTTGCACCTTTACGCGTCGCGTGTCGGATCACTACGTTGCTTGGCATGTTTGACTGAGAAGATGAAGATGTGCATCCGTACATAGGTACATTCGTTTGGTGCGGAGTGAACCAGGGTTGTGTGTTTGGTTGTGTTTGGCTGAACTCATGCAGTTTCCATACACTTCACTGGGATGTCACTGGCGCCTAGGTCGCGGTATCTGACCCGAGCTGACAAGCTGCAGTGGTGGGACGGAACCTCTAACAAATCATCCCGCGTCGCGTCATCGACACAGCAAGCAAGGCAGTGCTGGCTGCTACAGTACACACACGAGAGTCTAGCGTGAAGCGGTACACGTTGGAGAGAGGGATTCATTCAACCAGTCTACGAATACGGATACAGACGACTCCGGAGCCGGTCCGCTGGGCACGGCGACTTTCAGCGAGCAAAGCCTACGGAACAAGGCGAGATTGGGAATTCGAGCGCTTTGTGTAATTTCGCCGCCCGAGGCATCCGCTGCTGCGCCTCGTTTGTGTCGCGTTGGATACTGGAGTGACAAGATCGAGAGATCTAGCGCTGAGGAGGTGGCAGTAATAAGCTTAAAAAAGGTGGCGGAGCCATGACTAGAGTCCCCTGGCCACCGGCCACTGCCACTGGCCACAGTCGCTGTGGTGACCCATGGATTGTTGTACAGTACGGGTCCCAAATGGCTCAGACAATGCCATGCCAGGACACAAATACGACAAACACCGGTTCAAGGGCGTTGAATCTTGGCAGCAGCGGTAGAATTTGGCTTTTATGGGGGGGGCCCGGTCACCTTTCCGAAAATTGCCATGATATTCATCGAGTCCCCCCTGTTCTGTTCTGTTGGAGTGGGTTTCGATTCAAGCTTCAGCAATGCCCCCCGGAGCTCTCCCCGTTGTTCATCTGGCCACCCTCACCCTCACCCTCACCCTCACCCTCTGCGACGGATATCAAACGTGCAGCGACTCGCTGATTGCCAGCTCGATGGATGAATGGTTAGAATACCGCTCTCCTCCATCTTCTGAGACGAACCCCTCGAGTAGCTCAACCACAGCAAGCACACGCTGGAGCCCGAAAGAGTCGTATGGATCGGACATGGCCTTTAATTATTCTCATCTCCTTATTCAAGCTCCGGGGACGACGTGGGTCGCCAAGAACTAGCGTGCTCTCCCACGGTCCTCTCCCAGGGCCGTGATCTGCTAGTTCTCCTGCTAGTTGGAAAAGAGTGGAAAATCAAGAAAATGATCTCTCCGCCGGCCGGCAACTGACACCAATCATGGCCATGCCGGCATCTTGGCATTTCAACGTGGCTGTGGCTGAGTCTCAGGCATTTCCAGGGAACACGCGCGCACAAGCTCATGGAAGGCACGAATTCTGATCATGGGCTCCCTGAAGCCTGGCCTGAAGCCTAAAGCCTGAAGCGCTGAGGGACGGGAGGCGACCTTGGTGACGTACGGGCGCCCTGCGGGTGCAGTTGAAATTACTTTGAGCCCCCGGCACACGGCATTTGGAAAGCCTCTCCTTTGACCCCCAACCCCAGGCTTCTATTCTATTCTTGACTTCTTCATCCATCCTCCATCTTCATCCTCTATACATGACCTGCACAGAGTCCAACGCATCTCACACAGCCACCTGATGCCAGATGGACTCCAGTGATCCCCCCCAGCCGGCCAGACGGGCGCGCGCCCCTACCATCACGGTCGACACAGCAGCAGTTGACACTGGAAATGAAGCCGCCGGTAAAGCTCCAGTGCGATCGCCCAACAAAGAAAGATTGACGCGTACTAACAGCAACTGCTCACCATCTCCAGGCAATCCAGAATCTGTAAAATCATCTCCTCTTGATGATTCCAATACGTTAATGGTCCCGAATGCCAAACCGAGGTCCGATTCGTGGTCATCATCACCAACGACAAAGGTCGGATCCGATCATGACCAGCTCAGTCGCGAGGTCACGGCCATTCGTCAGGCACAAAAGGGCGACCAGCAAGAGATTCTAAAGCCAGACCCCGGCCAGGAGCATCTCTTCAAGGTCGACAACAATCCCTTTGCTTTCTCGCCTGGTCAACTGGCCAAGCTCTTCAATCCCAAGAGTCTGGCCGCCTTTGTGGCCCTGGGTGGACTTGCTGGCTTGGAAAAGGGTCTGCAAACCGACAGTCGCGCCGGTCTCAGCTTGGACGAGGGCAAGCTTTCAAGCAACATCTCTTTCGAAGATGCTACAGCGACTAGCCCGTCGGAATATTCTTCCAAGGAGCCCATTCCTCTTCCTGACCACAGCGATGCTCCGAGCCCGCCCGCGTCGCACGGGAGCAAAGACTCCTTCACTGACCGTACACGAGTTTACGGCCCAAATCGCTTGCCCGAACCACATTCCAAATCCTTCCTCCAACTGGCCTGGATCGCCTTGCAGGACCACGTCCTGATTCTGCTCAGCGTTGCTGCTGTCGTCTCACTGGCTCTCGGCCTGTACCAGACCTTTGGAACCAAGAAGAAGAAGCATGAAGGTGCCAAGGTCGAGTGGGTGGAAGGCGTTGCCATCATCGTCGCCATCACCATTGTCGTTGTCGTCGGTGCTGCCAATGACTGGCAGAAGGAGCGGCAGTTCCGCAAACTCAACAAGAAGAAGGACGACCGCATCGTCAAGGTGACGCGCTCTGGAAAGCCCATGAATCTCTCTATCCACGATGTCCTTGTCGGCGACGTCATGCTGCTCGAGCCAGGTGATGTGGTTCCGGTGGATGGTATCTTCATCACTGGACACAACCTCAGCTGCGACGAGTCGTCGGCCACAGGAGAGTCGGATCTGATGAGGAAAGTACCCGCGCATGATGTTCTCTATGCCCTGTTGCACGAGGAAGCGCCCAGGCTTAGAAAGCTTGACCCCTTTATCATCTCGGGTGCTAAAGTGCTTGATGGAGTTGGAACCTTCCTCGTAACCGCAGTTGGAGAGCAGTCTAGTCATGGAAAGACAATGATGTCGCTTCGTGACGACCCCGGATTGACTCCATTGCAGGCAAAGCTGAATCTTCTTGCTGGTAAGATATCGTGCTCAACCCTCGATTCAACAGTTCATGACTGACCACTCTTAGGCTACATTGCAAAGCTCGGCAGCGCCGCGGGTCTCTCGCTATTCACCGTGCTGCTCATCAAGTTTCTGGCTGGACTGCCCAAGAACAAGGACACCGCCGAGGAGAAGGGACAGCGCTTCCTTCAAATTCTTATTACCGCCATTACAATCATCGTCGTTGCTGTCCCCGAAGGCCTTCCGCTCGCCGTGACGCTATCTCTCGCCTTTGCTACCAAGAAGATGACAAAGGAGAACAATCTTGTTCGACATTTGCAGTCTTGCGAAACCATGGGAAATGCGACCGTGATTTGCTCGGATAAGACGGGTACGCTCACTGAGAATGTCATGACCGTTGTGGCGGGTTCCCTCGGCAGACAAGGTCGGCTCGAGTTCGGCGACTTGAAGTCTGAGCCACAAGACAACGAATCCTCTTCAACCTCTCCTACTTCAGGGAAGCCGGACAGCCCGTCTGGACTCGACAGCAATGCGAAACGGGACGAGGCACAGGGAGGACTGATCCAGCTCACTCAACTCTCGTCCAAGCTGGATCCCGCGTATAGAGAACTTCTCAAGACAGCACTCACCGTAAACACGACGGCCTTTGAAGCGGAGGAGAACGGCAAGCAGGGTTTCGTTGGAACAAAGACCGAGACAGCCCTGCTCGACTGGGCTCGCAAATATCTTGGACTTGGTCCTCTCGGCATCGAACGCTCCAACCATCCCGTCACGCGCCTCTTCCCCTTCAACTCTCAGCGCAAATGCATGGGTGCTGTTGTTGAGATTCCAGGAATTAGCAAGGACAAGCCAAAGTATCGTCTTTTCGTCAAGGGTGCGTCCGAAATTGTTCTAAGCGAGTGTACGACGATTGTTGTCGACCCTACAAATGCTCCCGCGACAGACGCGCTCTCGGATGCCCACAAGGAGGAGATCAAGTCTACAATCTTTTCATATGCCACCCACTCGCTGCGAACCATTGCGCTCGCGTACAGGGATTTTGAATCATGGCCCCCGGTTCTGACCCTCAGACCCGAGGATGAGGCTTCCAAGGAGATCGACTTGACGGACCTCGTCCACAACCTGACATGGATGGGTGTTGTTGGTATCCAGGATCCCGTCAGACAGGGTGTTCCCGAAGCCGTCGTCGACTGCACCACGGCCTCTGTTTCAGTAAAGATGGTCACAGGCGACAACGTCGAAACGGCCAGGGCCATTGGAAAATCATGCGGCATCCTCACAGAGGAGAACGCCAAAGAAGAGAACGCAGTGATGGAGGGCTCCGAATTCCGCAAGCTTACTGATAGAGAGAGGATCACGGTCGTGAAGCAGCTTCGCATCCTGGCACGCTCCAGCCCCGAGGACAAGCGGATTCTCGTCAAGACACTCAGGTCTCTCGGTGAGATTGTCGCTGTGACGGGTGATGGCACGAACGATGCACCAGCTCTCAAGGCCGCCGATGTTGGATTCTCGATGGGCATCACCGGAACAGAGGTTGCCAAGGAAGCATCCGACATTATTCTCATGGACGACAACTTCTCCTCCATCGTCAAGGCGCTTTCATGGGGCCGTGCGATCAACGACTCGGTCAAGAAGTTCCTCCAGTTCCAGCTCACCGTCAACATCACAGCCGTCGTCATCACCTTTGTATCCGCAGTTTCAGACGACGAGGAGAAATCCGTGCTCAACGCCGTGCAGCTTCTCTGGGTGAACCTCATCATGGACACGTTTGCCGCCCTGGCTCTTGCTACGGATCCCCCGACTCAGAGTCTGCTGAACCGCAAACCCGAGCCTCGAACGGCGCCCCTCATCACAATCACCATGTGGAAGATGATCATCGGCCAGTCCATCTACCAGCTTATCGCCTGCTTCGTGCTATGGTTCGGCGGATTTACGGGTTACGAGAAGAAGGTGCTGCGATCGCTCATCTTCAACGTCTTTGTGTTTATGCAAATCTTCAAGCTCATCAACAGTCGACGCATCGATAACAAGCTCAACATCTTTGAGGGACTGCACCGCAACCGTCTCTTTATGCTGATGATGGCCATCATGGTCGGCGGCCAGTTGATCATCATCTACGTTGGAGGCGACGCTTTTGTGGTCACTCGACTCAACGGCCCGCAGTGGGCCATCTCGGTGGTTCTGGGTGTCATGTCCATCCCCGTCGGTGTCCTCATCCGACTCTTCCCTGATGCCTGGTTCCAGGTGGCGGTAGATATCGCCGCCAAGATCTGGCCATCGTTCCTCTTTGCGCCTAAGAAGAAGAACCAGGACGGTGACGAGACGCCCACGAACCCTGAGGACTACGACATCGACGACGCGCTCCATGGCATCCGCGACGACCTGGAGTTTCTGAGCAAGGTGCGCGGTGGACGGATGAAGGCGCTCAGCGATAAGATGGCGAGGTCCCGCCAGCTGATCCTCCTCCACCGCCGCTCCGAGTCCAAGTCGCGACCGACGAGCAAGATGAGGAGCAGAGGCTCGTCACGGTCGTCTAACCGGCCGCCCATCTCGCCGATGATGTCGGTGGTGGGCATGCCCGGTATCGTGGCTGCCAGTATCGGAGGTTTATCACCTGGAGGGGCCGCGAGTGTGCATAGCGCAAATAATGAGCAGCGATAGGCGCGGGGAGCATAGATCATAGTTTATAATTTAGGATGCGATTTAGAATTGAAGCGATTATTTCTTATATTAGCATATATATGTCTAGCTTGACACAAAAACAAAGTTTTCATCTGCATTAGATAAGATAGACCCTCCCCCTTTGTGTCATACTCTATGAAATACAAGCGATTGAAGCTGTTACATGTATTGGTGACGACAGTATATCACGGCCCCCTATTATAAAGACTGTGAGTTGTCCTAGAAAACACGTGTCGATGTACGGCCTAATGGAGGTATTATAAGCTATTACTTTATTCTAATCTTATTATTTTGCGATATTAAACTGGTCATAGGTGTCACCCTCGTGCAACTGCTCTGGTTGTCCATCTCCAACTACCCTGGAGAGATGGGGGCGACATATTGTGCAGTTGATCTAATATTTACGGCATTGGATTCTGAGCAGACAGACGCCTTGGCATCAAAGGCTCATAATTTGTTTCTCCAGGTCAATTGGGAATGATCAAGGAGAATCGCATTGAAACATGCCAATCTGCATCATGTCAAGGACGGTGATGGAACCACTGAAAAGCCTTGGTTGGATCTTGTCTCTTCTGAACTCAATGGAATTGGCTTTGCACGACTCGTCTTGCGGGCGCGCGTTGCTCAGTGGCTGCCAGGGACTACTGCAGCCTCTACGCGATCTTCAAGACCACGTCCGATGATATTTACACCGGGACTACGACGCTGATAGTCAAGCCTGGCCTCGAGCCTATCTCGCAATGGTCTTGAGATTGTCCTGCGATACTTTGCATCGACGCGACGCGACCAGTTTGCCCAGCATCATCTGTACTGCGCCATCCTCATGCCTGACACCATTCGCAGTGTCAGCGCTGGAATATGTATATCTCATGCTTCGGAGGTCGATCGCAACTTGACCCGATAAGCCTTGGGAGCACCTCGGGAACCCATCCCGACGGCAAAATGTTGACGCGAGTGACGGGATGCTTGTCCAATGGCGGGCGTAGATAGCGCAGAGATGACTTGTGATTGGATCACGACGTATTATCTGGCCGACCGCCCGCAATCCGACAGCAACTGATGCCGCAATCTTTGACGATGGCGATGACCCCGGCAATGATTGGCTGACCGCATCAAATCCTCGGATGTGAAGCCGTGGGTTCTTGCGCCGCAACCCGTCTTTCCCAGGCTGTTTCTACTCGGGCTCGTCGTGTCGATCTTTGGTTCCGGCGGCTAACGTCGGGGAGAGGACATTTCGATCTGCTTCAAAAGACATTCCCCGGCAAGACATGAAGCCCAACGAGCACTGCTTGGCCGGGTGATGGAAGAATCTTAGCATTGGGGAGGAGTTGTCAATTGGGGGTTTCGATACTCTTACCCGACGCGCTGCTGGGTCAAGATGCCGGCCATCGGCCGTCCCGGAGGGATTCCAGAGAGGGATTCGCCCCATCCCAGTGGCAACGCTCGTGGTGAACCATTGTCAGTGAGAGAGCAATGAGAGCACGTACGCACCCGACAGTTGATTCAGCAGCGACGGCAAAAGAAAGAGACCCTCAGAAGATGGAGACGGAATGGATAACAGAGAAGGGGCCTTTGCAGATAATTACGAGAAAGCAGCAACAGAGCAGAGTCAGTCCGGAACTGATAACAGCTACAGTACGGATACGGTACAGGTCAATTGAGATTGTGCAAACCGCATTTGATCATGTTAAGCGACCACGATAGCGTCGGCAATCCGGACTGAACTGCATCATGAGAAATAACTTGAGGGTATCAATTCCGCTTTTGTAAAAAAGATTATGAGACCCTCGCCATCAGCCCCGCAGCGGCAGCCACATGACCCCGCCTACGCTGTGTCAAGGCATTGATCAATAGGAAAGGCGTCACGAGATGCATCCATCAAAGGCGGGGAAGGGGACCCAAGGGAAACTGCATGACTCTCCAACTCCAGCCACTGGCCACTGGCCACTCTTGCCCGCGCTGGGCTGGGTGAAGCATCTCGAAGCAACGGCTTATCGCAGCCGCTAGACCCGTTTCGGTTTATCTACCCGTGCGGCTCATACCCCGCAGGATACCAAGATGCAAGCATCCCCCCGCAGACTAAGCCTCATCAGGTAGCAGTACGACAAGAGCCGACCCGCCACCGCGGTCGCCCAGCCAAATGTCTCGCGGACGGCTCAAGTGCCTGAGGACCAGAGCAAGATATCCCCGATATGGAAAAAAGAGTCGGTATCGACACACAGCCTTCCCAGACGAGGCACCGCACCCTTCCCAGGCGAGGCACCCGTGGAGAGGCGCCGGTAACCTTATCGATGGAATCCGGACATTATTGGCGGGACACTCCAGATCCAACCTGGCAAGCCGTGGCACCGAGACATGGCCGGAAAACTATAAGGAGGCTCCTCTGGCTTCCTGGTTGTTGATCGCTTGCTTGATCTGTCTCACCCTCATCCACCAGACACGCCTTCAATAGCCTGGTAACGGTATCATCCACACAAACCGCAACAATGGGCCTCACACAACAACCTCACCCCTTCGACCCTCTCACGGGCGACGAGATCACCGCCGCCGTCGAGGTCGTCAAGAAGTACCGCTCAGGTCAGCAGCTCTACTTCAATGCCGTCTCTCTGCACGAGCCGCGAAAGGTTGAGATGCTCCGATGGCTCGAGCATCCCTCCGACACCAACCGCCCTGCCCGAATCGCCGATGTTGTCGTCATCCTCCCCGAGGGTCCCGTCTACGATGGTCTCGTTGACCTCAAGACCAAGAAGGTGACCAAGTGGGAGAAGCTGGATGGCCTTCAGCCCATCGTGAGTGTCTCTGAGCATCTGACCCCGTACCTCTCAACTAACCAATCTATCAGATCACCCCCGAAGAGCTCCAGCAGGTCGAGGAGATCATGCGAAAGGACCCCAAGGTTATCGAGCAGTGCGAGATCTCGGGCATCCCCAAGTCGGACATGCACAAGGTCTACTGCGATCCCTGGACGATTGGCTACGATGAGCGATTCGGCAGCAACGTTCGTCTTCAGCAGGGCCTGATGTACTACCGCCCTGACCCCGACACCTTCCAATACCAGTATCCCCTCGACTTCTGCCCCATCTTCGATGGCGCCAAGAAGTCCATCATCCACATCGACATCCCCAAGATCCGACGGCCGCTCAGCAAGCAGAAGCCCATTGACTACATCCCTCGGCACATCGAGGCCAACGGTGGTTACCGAAAGGACATCAAGCCCATCAACATCACTCAGCCCGAGGGCGTCTCCTTCAACATGAACGGCCGAGTTCTGTCATGGCAGAACTGGAAGTTCCACATCGGCTTCAACTACAAGGAGGGTATCGTCCTCAACCACATCACCTTCAACGACAAGGGCATTGAGCGACCCATCTTCTACCGACTCTCCCTCGCCGAGATGGTGGTCCCCTACGGCAACCCCGAGCACCCCCATCAGCGCAAGCACGCCTTTGATCTCGGCGAGTACGGTGCCGGATACATGGCCAACTCGCTCGCCCTCGGCTGCGACTGCAAGGGTGTCATCCACTACCTCGACGCCGAGTTCGCCGCCCGCGACGGCTCCATCCGCACCATCAAGAACGCCATCTGCATCCACGAGGAGGACAACGGCATCCTCTTCAAGCACACCGATTTCAGAGACGACTCCGTCACCGTCACCCGCGCCCGCAAGCTCATCGTCCAGCAGATCTTCACTGCCGCCAACTACGAGTACGCCTGCCAGTGGGTCTTCCACCAGGACGGCACCATCCAGCCCGAGATCAAGCTCACCGGCATCCTCAACACGTACGCTCTCAACCAGGGTGAGGAGGCCGGTCCTTGGGGCACCGAGGTGTACCCCCAGGTCAACGCGCACAACCACCAGCACCTGTTCTCTCTGCGCATCAACCCCATGATCGACGGCGTCAACAACACCGTCAACATGGTCGACACCGTCGCCAGCGACGCCCCCGTCGGCAGCCCTGAGAACTACTACGGCAACGCCTTCTACGCCAAGAAGACCAAGCTCCGCACCAGCGGCGAGGCCAAGACCGACTACAACGGCGCCACCAGCCGTACCTGGGAGATGGTCAACGAGTCCAAGCTCCACCCCTACAGCAAGAAGCCTTCCTCCTACAAGCTTGTGAGCCGAGAGGTTCCCGGCCTGCTCCCCAAGGAGGGCAGCCTGGTGTGGAAGCGAGCTGGCTTTGCCCGCCACGCCGTCCATGTCACACCCTGTAAGTTCCTCTTCCCAACCTGAAGCCATCACCCGATACTAATACCTCCCAGACCGTGACGACGAGCTCTGGCCCGCGGGTCGCCACGTCTGCCAGACCTCGGGCGAGCCCTCGCAGGGCATCCCCGAGTGGATCGCCGACGGCAGCCAGTCGATCGAGAACACGGACGTGGTGCTCTGGCACACGTTTGGCGTCACCCACATCCCCGCCCCCGAGGACTTCCCCATCATGCCCGTGGAGCCCATGACGCTGCTGCTGCGGCCGCGCAACTTCTTCACCAACAACCCGTGCATGGACGTGCCCCCGAGCTACTCCATCACGCCCAGCCAGGTGGCCGAGAAGAAGGGCGCGCTGGACCAGAGCGACAAGGTCAGCCAGCTGGCGTTTGGCGGCAAGAGCTGCTGCTCGGGCGCCAATGCCTCGGCTAGGCTGTGAGCGGGTGTGTCTTCGGAGTTTTTGTATATATACCATAGCATTGATGATGACCAGCAATAGAGAACTGCTTACATGAAGTTTGTCTGCCTTGATATGAGCCTTGGATGAATGTCTGAGAGATGATGACTACTGCATAGTTCGATGTTTTACTGAGGCTCAAGTTGACACGGGATTAAAAGGTGATATGATATGCTTAATAAAACAGGTCTCATTATCTGTTTATTAGAGCCCGTAAGACTCGTGGGCCTTCCACTGACGAATAGCTAATGAACACAAGAATGCGACTGATGAGAAGTACTTCCTGTCTGCCTGTCTGCATAGGAACGAGAGGTGCTAGTAACTACTTCTTAGCAAACTCGAGCAGGGATCACACCCCACGAGTCTTACGGGCTCTAAAGAGATGGCCTGGCCACTGACAGTCCTTTCATATCGCGCGCAGCTGCGGTTTGTGAATATCGATGACGGTTGTGCAGTCCGCCTTCGGAATGGCTTAGAGACAGTCACGCAGACAGAAACCCCCTACGGATGACCACTCCGGTGGCTGTGAGTGTCTATGCAGGTTTCACGGCATCGCTCAATATGCCTGGTTGACCGCAAGATGAGGGGGGAGTGAATACTCGAGTTGATTGGTTGACAAGAGTGAGGCGGTTGCCAGTCAGGAAATACGCCTGGGGGCTGAGCTCAAGCCACCAGGCGGTGTATTTGCACATTGGGAGAGGGGGAGGTATTTCAACATGCTCAAAGCCATCGAACTCGGCTCTATCTCAGACCTCGTCCGGTGTCGAGACTTCATCGTCGTCATGGCAGATGCATTTGCTCTGGTGGGCACCGCGGTCGGCCTACTCGACGTCGCCCTCCGATCGTCCAAGGCCCTGCACAACTTGCAGTCCCAACTGAGGAACGCACCTGATCTGATCCGAGCCCTGGCAAATGAGGCGGAAGACATCAAGGCGGTTCTGGCTCGGGTTGAGGATACGGCGAGGGCCTCGGCAACGACCGGGTTGAACACGCCAAGCAGCGCCGTCATTCTCGTCGACTTAGAGACGCAGCTGCGCAAGGCGAAAACCATTCTGGCCGATCTTGATCTCTTGACGCTCAGGCTCGCAGCAGAAACTCCAACGCTGAAGAGAATCAAGTGGTGTTTGAAGAAGTCCCGGGCTTTGGAGCTTCAAAGCGAACTCAAAGAAGTCAGAACGAAGATCAATGAACTGCAGGTAGCATGTAACGGGTAAGTTGTCCTTGTGCGTCCAAAAGCGTGTCTGACTCAGTGGTGCAGATCGAGCTCGACCCGGATCGAAATGGTGCTGCGAGACGTTCAAGTTGTACAGCACAGCCAGCATGCCGTGGTTCAGAAGACGGATACGAGCTTGCAAGCTGTGAGCACCCAGCTTGTATCATCCCAGAATGCTGCTAGCCAGCGTGATGCAGACATCACAGCCGCGCTTCACGTTCTTCAAGCGAGGGTACCAGCACTACTCCCAGGATGGCATCAAACTGTTAGCGACCAGCTTTCAGCAATTCTGGACAGCACGAGAACCAACCGACCCGTGGCAACCGAGCAGCCCGCCACTGCACCGATATTGGACCGCACAGCCGCCCAGGACAGCGAAATGGGAACCCTTGTTCCCCAAATTCCAAGCTATGGCGGACCGGACTTCTCCGCAAGGCCTCCTCCTATCCTCATGAACTCAACCTTGTCGTTCACCATGGGACTCATGCAATCTGGATGTCCGAGCAATTGCGCATGCAAATGCCATGTTCCGGCGAATCGTGGTCTCTCTTGGAGACTCCCTAGGGTGCTTAATGCAGTCATTGGATCTCTCTTCGTTGGCTACGCGGGATGCCCGGTGTCGGCGTCAAGTTGCAACTTGAAGGAGTGCTCAAACGGTCGAAACACCCGCATGACGCTTACGTATCGCTTTCCATCATGGTTTCTCAATTATGCGGTGCATATGCTTGTGGAGGCTTCGACGACTAGAAAGTTCACGTTCGCCCTTGTGCCACGCCGTCGGATGGAATGGCTCGTATCTGAGACGAACATTCTACATCAAGCCGCCCAAGGAAACCTCAGTGCCGTCCAGAAAATTCTCAAGACAAATCGAGCTGCCGTACTCGACGTTTACTACGGGGATGACCGATCTATACTTTCCGTTGCTATTTCAGCGAGGATAAGCGCGAGCAAATATCTTGAACTCATCAAAACTCTCCTCCAGGCGGGCGCAGATCCTGACCAAGAAGATGATTATGGTATTTCAGCACGACAAAGGGCCGCCAGATGGACTTCTACTGAAACAATTCCGTCACGAATCTGCGTGGAGCTCGAGGGACTCCTATCGCCGTCCAGCTGCGTGGACGATCTAGGCCTGTCATTTCTTCATAAAATTGTCCTAGGCCACTGTCACGTTGACCTAGATGCAACTCTGAAGAGCCAGAGTCCAGATATACTGCAACAAGTCAATCAACGAGACAAGTTCGGGTTCACTCCACTGATGTATGCCTGCCGAATTGGAGATGTACAAAAGGCAAAGGCTCTCATTGACGCCGGCGCTTTAGTAAATGAAATTGCAGGCGATGGTCATTCGGCCTTGATGCGTGTTGCTGAGGCGGGGGCGGCGTCGCGTGCGGAATTGGTGGATTTGCTTTTAGCGGCTGGTGCAGATGTTAACTTGACGAATACAGACGGCAAGAGCGCCCTGCACCACGCAGCTTATACAAACGCCACGGATGTCATGATAAAACTATTATCTGCAGGCGCTAGGATCGATCGAGTTTCGGAATATGGAGTAACACCCCTTGCGTACGCGGCGCAATGCAACTCGGCTGAGGCACTTCAACTCCTACACGAATGGGGCGCCGATATAGATGCAATAAATTACATCGGAAGTTCATCTTTGATGGTAGCAACCATGATGAATTCCCACGACACGCAACTTCTCCTTTTAAACCTGGGCGCTAATAACCTTTTGACATGTAAATACGGGAACATCCTTCATTACGCCAGCGAACATGGGGATGAGAGGACATGCAGGAACCTAGCAAGCTTTAAGCTCAGAGGCCTCGATATCAACGCGAGGAACAGTTTCGGATGGACACCCTCCGAACTTTTTGAGAGCCGTCGAGATATCTCGGATGAACTGCGGTTGGCTTTCTATCACTTACTCGACGTGCTCGACTCGAGGCCTGATGAAGTTGGAGACGACTCGAGCGATAGCGACGACGAGTTTATGGATGCGTCTGAGTTTGTAGATGGCGAGGACACGCTGAGTCAAGACTGATGAGACTCTGGGCAAACAATAAAAACAGGCCTGAATTTCTAATCTTTTATTACACTTGATCTTGGTCTAGTGGGGATTGACAACGCTCGAGAGCACGTAGGTTGAAGATGGAACTGATGCCGTTCTGGATTTAGCGAGCATGAGGAAGACTGGTTACTATGCATATGAACAGACTTATCAGTAGAGCATGCTTCAAGTCAGGGTAGAGGCGAAGAGGCGCTTGAAGAGCGACCCAGGATGATGAATAAATAATATTTCAAGATACGTTCCATATGGAACCTTGTATATCTTGACGACATGGAAGTGCCCGATCCTGCTGCAAGGAGAATTGCAATCGCAGCCAAACCTGGGTCCTTGAACTCTGAGAGGTTTCCCGGACTTCTCTTGTAACTCCTCAGCCACCGCAGCCATATGTTTCTAATGCTCTAAGAAGGCAGCCGTGGCCAGATTGGCTTCATGTGTCAAGGTGAGCCGCAACTGCAATATATGGGGCACATCGAGAGGCCCGTAGTGAGAAAGCAACTTTCCCGAGTCTTTAAGCCCGGCTGATGCACAAAGTATGGATAACTATCTTGAAACCGGAGCCTCTTAATTCAAGTCACTGACACTCAGTCAGTCACTGCTGGGTCGTTTATGCTCATCTTCTATATCTGGAAGGCAACTTTCAGATAGATCGAAAGCACAAAGTTAATTGTATTTAGCAACTGAGTCGCTATTAAGCATTGTGCCCACGCAACACAATATCCACTGTCAGTAAAACCTCCCAACTGCATCGCAATGCGTTATTGCCTTTATGCTTCGACTAACCTTGCGCAGGATAAAAAGCTTGACTCTTCAACACGTACATAAAAAGGCATCTCTTTCCATTGCCAGTGGCCTAACCCCCTCATCACACACCAGCAACCCAATCTTCGAACACAGATCAATACAGTGACTGCCCAGATTCTCCGATGCTCGATCCGACCGAGCAAGATACACTCAGCCACTGCTAGAAGCAAATCGATGGCTGGTAAGGCGCATCAGCTGAGACAAGCTATTCGTTGTTTTGGAGGACCTCCAGCCCAAAAGCTTGAGGAAGCCCGGCAAAGGAAAGACCACTCCCGCTCATTGCAGCCCAGAATCTTTGACCCTTCGTCAAATCCGCCGTTGCTTGTGAACTGCTTTCTCTTCGTGCTGCCAATAGTAGTTCCCAGCCAAGCGGGCAAGACGGAACAAGGCCGCCGACTACAACCCGGGGATCAGCAAGACTCGGCCCTCTGCTCTCGACATGGTGCCACGGACTCTAATAAGGCATCGTCTGGTCAAAGACCTCGCCCAAGGAGATCAAGGTTATGGTTTTGGTCTCGATGAATGGAAAAGTTTGAGGTTCGCAGACGCTCTGTGGAGTAGTACGTGAATCAATATCTTGAGGGTATCGGTCAAATCGGATAAATATGGCCGACATGTATACTCCGCAAGGTGAAGCTCTCCCCGAGATGGCCTATTAGTCAGAGTGGACGGATTTTCGATTAGTCTTTTGGGGCAGCGTCGTCAACTGAGCTCAACTACAAGTCGAGAGAGACATGGCATGTTTTAAAATTTGAAGAGACACCACGATCCGCGTCATCATCACCATGGGAGAGATGATTGGTCGCATAAGAGAACTCGAACCCTCGTTCACAGGTGTTTTCTCTTGTTGCGGTCGTTTGGTAAGTCTAAATCCTTGACCTTGTTCAGCCTGTCTGACACGGTATAAGACGCTTGCATAACCCGTCTCGGGTGTTACCGTTCCTGTCAAGGTTGGTGCTAATCTTTCGATAGCTGAGAAATGATAATTCTTTGGGCATCTGCAAATCAGTGACGAAGCCGGTACCCTCGACTCCTTAACCCCAATCAGGATTCCCCTGGTCGTCATCAGGCTGTCTCGCTTCGAGCTTTGGGCATTCCATTCAGCCAGGGAATCTGGGGTATCGGCCGGGACATCGGGTTTGCGAACAGTCCGTCCGTTGAATCTCCGTAGTGGTGTGTTGTTCTGGGAGTGCTGATGTGGCTCTCGGGAATACACTTTACCTGGTTTTCGCTCCGCTCGAGACAGGGGGTTAAATTGGTTTCTGCAGCGAATCCAACTCGGCATTGTCACAAAGGGGGTTCGGGAAATGTGTTAGTCTCATAATTGCAGGACATCTTAGATATCGTGTTCCCCTGCTCTCTTAACGTCGATATTGAGCAAAGTTGATCTTTGGTATGAGATGGATTATATCTACTTCTGCAACTACTCTAAGGAAATTTCCGAAAGCAGTCAGCAACCTCCTTGGAAATCATTCATGGCCAGCTGTTCTGCGCAGATGCTACTCATCGCAAGTTGACGAGCGTAAACATTTACAGGCTAAAAGCGGATAATTACTGCTGTGCCGTCGAACTGGACAAATGGTTGCTGCCTCATCGACGACGCTCGATGACTGAACGATCAATTCTCGCATTGGCTGGATTTTCGGGAAACGGAACTCTTCTAAAGCCCGTCGACAACAACCTCGATTCAAGAACGGTGGGGCATGGGGAGACAATTGACGATGAAGATCGTGTTATTCCCCCTCTTAGTGGTGCCACTCTGCCCTTCAAAGTGACGCTACGTGGTGATCTCGCAACGGCAACTTGGTCATGCGACCAAGGGTGACCCTGGCTCTAAGCAAAGCGATTGGTTCGTATCCAGCCCTGCTCGTCAACCCTGGCAAAGACCACACGTGAGGGTGGGCGAGATCTGTCCGAAGACCTCAAAGTCCCCCGAATATTCAAGTTTACGTATTTCGGTTCTTCTTTACCATGGGCATGCCGCACAGTGCAAGCAAGTATCGTGCCATCCTTAGCATGGACGTTGAAAGTCTTGGTAGTCATTCAACTGCCACGCGTGTCTGGATCATGGAACTTGGTGGAAAGAATGATTGTCATTATCGTATGCTATCATCCACTGCTGCAGCTATTCCTCGATCAAAAGTATCGTGGTGGCCATCTCAAAGTAGGAAGGGTTATGGGGTATCGTTGGTAAATCGTCGGCTCATTAGATGCTATCCCAGCACCGCCGGACAAGTCTCGAGCTGAGCTTTTGATGACGTGAAGAAGCTGATAACCATATAGTCCATGTTCTGATGCCTGATCAGAAGTGAACAGCAACATCTCGCTCATCTAGACATGTTAAGCGAGTCGTAGATGTAGGTGAACTTGTGCTGGCCAAGGAAGAGAATCGCGCTGTGATAAAAAGAATTTGTTCCTCGAAAGAGACCGTCGTCGCTCATTACTTGGTCGGCTTCGAATATGGCTCAGAGCTTGATCTCCTCTTGATCTCATCACCGTCGTGTGAACTAACAGGCGATTGCTCGCAGTGGTCGGAAGAGTTGCTCTCTGGAGTTGGAAGTCGAATACAAGTGCAATGCCTCAGCATGGCTTCGCATCTCGCCAATCTCTCCAGAAGCTCTTCATTTGGCCGTCTGCGCTTTCTTGGAGGAGCCGGCATGCTGGGCGTGCAAACTGCTTTGAGCTTTGATAGTGAGCCTCTCAGCACTTACTTCCCAGCAGTTCTATCACGTACCTTGATGCAATTGGAGCATGGGCTTCTGCGATCGCACTTCTTCTTTCTTTGCTGGCAGAGAACACAAGCTAGCACTCTCTTACCTGCAGCCTTTTTTGGTTGATCGTGGTCGATTGACGACATCTTGGTAGGTGCTTGACCGAACCGATCCACTTGATAAGAGACTGTGTCGGACATTTTCGTATGGTTTTCCGAAAATTGGCATTTACGTATGGGGATTTGAACCTTATGAAAGATGCCCACGTCGGCCTTAAAAGTTAAACAGCTGGACTCAGACTCTGAATATCAACTGCCGCTACAGCTCGACTGTCGTCGACTAGGATATCACGAGGATCCACAGGCGAGTTCTAAGGTCTCATCAGAAACGCATGATGCAACATCCAGTGCAAGGATGGGAGCTATTGGAGGTTTGCAGACTGCGAGGGGGAGGCTGTAGTGCCACACCCGGGCAGTCGGGCTCAAGCTGCACCCCGAGAATGCCCCCTGTATCGTGACCAGGCCTGTATCAGGGATCCCCTCGGGGCTTTGGATCCAGGAAAACAAACGGATTCCATGAAGCGGCCGCCCTACCGCTTACGTGTTCAGCCTGTAGGCTCCGGTTCGGATATAGCAGCGTTGAAAAGCCCGCATCTTCACTTCATAAGGCGAAGCTCCTCGGCCGCACTTTAAGCTCCAGCGTGGTCCTAGAAGTCGAGCACCGATTGCAGATCCTCTACATTCTTGTTACTTGGTACAGGGCTCTGATGAGCGTAACGTGACTACTGCTGGATGGGTCTATTAATGCGCCAGTGAATGTTCACTCGGCCCAAGAAGCACATCAGCATCTTGAGTCTTCACTCCAAGCTTCGACACGGGCCCACCAAGGCACTTCGGGAGAGGTGTCTTGTTTACATTCTTGTCAAGACTCTCTACTCAAGATAGCTACTTGACCTTTCTGCAATGGCGTCCACTTATCTGGGTGGTGCTTCCGCCCAGCCGGGAAACTTGCCAGGCGTCGGGCCAGACACCACCGAACATCAACACGCAGTCACTACACCACAGCAAAACAACCAAGCGTCTTCGACTATGGGAACGGACTCCACCATGGATGAATCTCCTCTACCGGACACTTCAACTGGCGCTGCGGCAGCTGACAAGGAAGCGGCCCATACGAGCACAGAAGATGAAGATGAGGATTCCGAGATCGAGCGCAGACACAGCATGGTGCGCGACCTGGCGCGTATGTACACTAATCAGAGCCACATGTCTGCAGTCAGCGGGAATCCTTTCATGGCGGATGAGGACAGCCCGTTGAACCCCAGGAGCGAGAAGTTCAGGGCGCTGGTTTGGGCAAAGTCTGTCGTCAAGATGCTGCACGAGAACAACCTCACCAATCGCAAAGCTGGCGTCTGTTACCAGAACCTCAATGTGTTTGGATATGGGCAAGCCACCGATTTCCAGAAGAATGTTGCCAATATCTGGCTGGAAGTGGCCAGTTGGCCTCGGCAGCTGATGGGCTATGGAAAGACTCGAATCGACATTGTTCGAGAATTCGATGGCGTCGTACGAAACGGCGAAATGCTTGTGGTTCTGGGCCCTCCTGGATCCGGATGCTCTACGTTTCTCAAGACCATCGCCGGAGAGACGAGCGGTATTTATATAAACGACGATGCCTATTTCAACTATCGAGGTAAGTCACATATGGAAGTGTGCTGACTATGGCTAATGTCGTGATAGGAATCACGGCGGAGGAGATGCATTCTCGACATCGCGGCGAGGCTATTTACACTGCTGAGATCGACGTGCATTTCCCACAACTCACCGTAGGCGACACTCTGGACTTTGCAGCCCACGCCAGAGCTCCAAGAGACGTCCCCGCAGGCCTCGATAAAGAAGCTTTCGTTAGACATCTCCGTGATGTTGTAATGGCCGTATTCGGTATCAGCCACACAGTCAACACCAAAGTAGGCAACGAATACGTGCGTGGAGTGTCTGGCGGCGAACGCAAGCGTGTCACGATCGCCGAAGCTTCTCTCAGTGGTGCCCCTTTGCAATGCTGGGACAATAGCACGCGAGGTCTCGACTCTGCTAACGCGGTGGAGTTTTGCAAGACGCTACGGCTTCAGACTGAATTGTTCGACACTGCAGCTCTCGTCTCGATCTACCAAGCTCCTCAGTCAGCGTACGATATTTTTGACAAAGTTTTGCTTTTGTACGAGGGCCGACAGATTTTCTTTGGTCGCGCAAACGCCGCGAAGCAGTACTTCCTCGACCTGGGCTTTGATTGTCCTGCCCGTCAAACCACGCCTGACTTTCTCACTTCCATGACAAGTCCTCAAGAACGAATCATTCGAAAAGGGTTTGAAGATCGGGCGCCACGAACCCCGGACGAGTTCGCTGGAGCTTGGAAGGCTTCGTCAAACTATGCAGAACTGCAACGAGAGATTGAGGAGTACAAGCAGGCGAACCCGATCAATGGCCCCGAAGCAGAACAGTTCAGAGCCATCAAGCGGGCAGTTCAGGCAAAGAGTCAACGCAAGAAGAGTCCATACACTCTGAGCTACTGGCAGCAAACCTCGCTGTGTGTCTGGCGAGGCTTCCGAAGACTAATCTGTGACCCGACTCTCACGCTGTCGGCGCTCATCGGTAATTTCTGCATGGCTTTGATCGTGGGAAGCGTGTTCTATAATCTCAGCCAAACGACCGACAGCTTTTACCAGAGAGGCGCTTTGCTCTTCTTGGCTTGTCTTTCTAATGCGTTCTCTAGTGCTCTCGAGGTGAGGCAGAAGCCGCTTCGTCTTGCCACGTTCTTGGGCTAACAGTAAGCCCAGATTCTCACTCTCTACGCACAACGGCCTATCGTCGAGAAACACAACCGCTATGCTCTCTACCATCCTTCGGCTGAGGCTGTGGCGTCGATGCTCTGCGACATGCCATACAAGATCCTCAATACCTTCACGTACAACCTAACGCTGTATTTCATGACCAACTTGCGGAGAGAGCCTGGGCCATTCTTCTACTTTCTGTTCCTGAGCTTCCTGGTAACGCTCTGTATGTCGATGATCTTCCGGACAATCGCATCAGCCTCTCGAACTCTTTCGCAAGCCATGGTTCCCGCTGCGCTTCTCATCCTGGCCTTGGTCACGTTTACTGGCTTCATCATTCAGATCGATTATATGCTTGGTTGGTGTCGATGGATCAACTACATCAACCCCCTCGGCTACGCTTTCGAGTCCCTCATGGTCAACGAGTTTCACAATCGGCAGTTTCAATGCACTCAGTTCGTTCCTGCGTACCCCGATGCAAACCCAGTCAACCGCGTCTGCTCGACTGTTGGATCGGTGCAGGGCAACGACATGGTTGAAGGAAACGCATATATCGGCATGTCTTTCCGCTACTACCACTCACACAAATGGCGCAACGTGGGTATTGTGATCGGCTTCACCCTCTTCTTCCTCGCGACTTACATGGGATTTGCCGAAATCGTCAGCGCCAAGAAGTCCAAGGGCGAGGTGCTTGTGTTCCGCCGAGGTCACAAGCTCGCGAGCGTCAAGGAACAGGCCAACGACGCGGAATCGAGCCCCGCTGGTCGTACGACAGTCACCGAGAAGCAGGGTTACGGGGAAGGGGAGGTTTCCAACTTCCAGTCAACCAGCGTCTTCCACTGGAACAACGTCTGCTACGATGTCAAGATCAAGAAGGAAAACAGACGGATTCTTGATCATGTGGCTGGTTGGGTGAAGCCTGGGACAATGACGGCTCTCATGGTGAGTGTTTCTGAAGCAGTGAAGATCGAGTGCTTACATGTTGGTTAGGGAGTTTCTGGAGCTGGCAAGACCACGTTGCTTGACTGCCTCGCTGATCGCACGAGTATGGGCGTCATTTCCGGAGACATCTTGGTCGACGACGTACAGCGCGATGCCTCGTTTCAGAGAAAAACTGGATACGTTCAGCAACAGGACCTGCATCTGTCAACGACAACTGTCCGTGAGGCCCTCAACTTCTCTGCTCTCATGCGGCAACCCAAGCACGTCCCGACCAAGGAAAAGCTAGCCTATGTGGACGAAGTCATCAAGATGCTCGACATGCAAGACTATTCAGAAGCTGTTGTGGGAGTTCTCGGCGAGGGATTGAACGTCGAGCAACGCAAGAGGCTTACGATTGGCGTTGAGCTTGCAGCAAAGCCTCCTGTCTTGCTGTTTGTCGACGAACCCACGTCAGGCTTAGACTCTCAGACTTCATGGGCCATCTTGGATCTGCTAGAAAAGCTTGCCCGTAGCGGTCAGGCTATTCTATGTACTATCCATCAACCCTCAGCCATGCTCTTCCAACGGTTTGATCGACTTCTATTCCTAGCGAGCGGCGGCAAGACTGTTTACTTTGGCGATATTGGTGATCACTCTAAGGCCATGACTAACTATTTCGAGAAACACGGCGCAGAGCCTTGCTCGTCCGAGGCCAACCCTGCTGAATGGATGCTGGAAGTTATCGGCGCTGCTCCCGGGTCTGAAACTGAACTAAACTGGCCCCAAATCTGGCGAGACTCTCCAGAATCTGCGGCAGTCCAGGAACACCTCAAAGAACTCTCTCACCACCACCTCGAGAAAGCGCCAGATGAAGATCCCCATTCGTACGACGAGTTTGCAGCAGGCTTCAACTCGCAGCTTTTATACGTGACTCGACGCGTTTTCGAGCAATATTGGCGAACACCATCCTACATCTACTCCAAGGCTGTGCTGTGTATCTTGGTCGCCTTGTTCATCGGTTTCGCTTTCTACCAAGCACCAAACACGAGATTGGGATTACAAAACCAGATGTTTGCCATCTTCCAGATCCTAACTGTATTTGGGCAGATGGTTCAGCAGGTATGTTAGACTATAGAGAGACTTGAGGAGAAAGCTAACTTGAAGTCAAGACGATGCCGCATTTTGTCATCCAGAGAGATCTCTACGAGGTCAGGGAGCGCCCCTCGAAAACCTACGGTTGGCGCGTCTTTATCCTAAGCCAAATCATTGTCGAAATACCCTGGAACACGCTCATGGCTGCAATCATGTACTTCTGTTGGTACTATCCCATTGGGCTGTACCGCAACGCCGAGCCCACAGATGCTGTCGCCGAGCGAGGCTTTCTGATGTTCCTCTTGCTTCTGGCCTTCATGCTGTTTACCTGCACGTTTACTGACTTCATCATCGCGGGCTGCGAGTCAGCTGAGACGGGTGGTAACATTGCGAACTTGTTCTTCATGATGTGTCTCATCTTCTGCGGCGTCCTAGCACCACCAAGTAAACTACCGGGTTTCTGGGTCTTCATG